>APFE031416585.1:12218-76513 GCA_000404065.3 Pinus taeda | reverse complement strand
CTTAGACTCCTATATATAGAAAGGAGGTCTTGTCATTTGTATCATCCAAGAATTGTTCATTTGTGTAATGTAAAGGAGGTTGCCCCCTCGAATAGGATTATTTCTAAGGTGTTGATCTATCTTTTCTATCTTTTTGTGAGTTGGTTTCATAACACACTCCATCTTTGAACAGATGATATTTATTCTCAAATATATGTAAAACAACTTTTCGGTCATACATATATAGACTTCCCAACACAATTCCAGAAATATCCAGTAGGACTACATCTAATTCGACTTCATAAATGAAACTGGAAATAATAGAAAACCTAAAAACACATTTCCTTGTGACTTTAAGATTTTCATCCTTGGTTATCCAACCCAACAGATACGGTTTATGATGAGGCATGGTTTCCAAATTCAACTTCTTGACTGAGTCTATAGAAATTAAATTTGCTTGGGATTCACTGTCAAACAACGTATCAATCTTGGTATGTTTGGAAATAAATTTGATATGCAACAACTCAATTTGTTTTCTTCATTTGAAGCATTGTTGGAGTTATTTGTTGTGCTAGTGCTTTCCACGACTTCCTCTTTGCTTGTTTTTGCCATGAATTTTCCTTTAGTGATTATGGTTGCAATCTTTGCTTCATCACCTGAGTCGGAACCCAAGTCTTGTTGTACAACATCATTTGTCTTTTGTTTCCCTTTATTGTTAAATTTATTTGGTCTTAATTTAGGATGAAGCTTCCAACAATGCGCTTCATCATGACCCTCTTTGGAACAATTTTTGCACATGGGTTTCTCCCCTTCTTTCTTAACATAAGAATTTTTCTTCTGCTTTCCTTTTTCACCACTCTAGAATGGATTCCTCTTAACTTCTTCTTGTACATTTTTCCCTCTTGCTTTGAGGTGTGTAGCTTGAATACATACCTCATCAAGATTCATGGGATTAAACATAATAATGGTGTCTCGAAGATAGATATGCAAACCTCCTATGTATTTCAACAAAGTATCTTGTGACTGCAAGTCTACTCCTAACATAAGAGCTCTTACCCTAAACTCCTGAGTATACTCTTGCACATTTTTACCTTTTCACTGTCTGAAATTTTTCTAATTCATGATAGCTTTTTGCATAAAGGGTAGAATTGTCTTTTTATAGCAGCAACGAAATCAGACCAAGTAATATAGATCTTACCATGTTTTTTGATCTTGTCTTGAGTCCTTGCTTCCCACCAAATGAGTGTTTCACCCTCAATTATCAATGAAGCCAACTAAATTTTGATATCATCCTCTTGAAGGTTTTGAATTCTACGATACACCTCCAATTGACGAATCTAGTTATCCATCTTTTCTGCATTAACTTCACCATTATACATGGGAAACTTGAATTTAACATCAAGTTTTAAAAACGGTGATTTACCAGTTCCTTTTGAAGAATGATGATGAGTATGAGTAAGGTTTGTATTAGTGGAAGAGTGTGTAGATGCTTGCAAAGAAGAAGATGAAGAAGATGGTGGAGAGGGTGGAGGTTTGTTTCCATTCCAATTACCTCCTTTTCCATTACCTCCTCTTGAAGAGCCTTCTCCTTTGGGAGGTTTGGAACTTTTTCCTTGCAATCTGCTATTCCTCTCTCCATAGAGGACCTTCACCATCTATGTCATATCAAAGAAAGCCTTTTTTAAGGTCTTCTCATCTTTTGTCATGTTTGTAGGTTCTCCTTCATGAGACATGATCTCTGGAGTCTCAACTGCAACTTGAGGCTGAACTAGTGTTGGAAATTTTGGCAACCTTGCTCTTATTCCCCTTGACCCAACTTCACGGCTTCCAACCAGCTTTCCTTCACCTCTTTTTAGCTTTAACCTTGTAAGTAGGACATAAAATTGAAAATAATTAAATCCTCTTTCACAAAAAATCTAGTAAGAAAAAAACCAGTGCTCTGATACCAACTTGATCTGAAATGGAGAAGAATAGTAATGTTGTGTTAATTCCCCATTAATAATAAAACCTGAGATGCTTATCATTTTCTTATCAAGAGCTTAAGGATTCACTATTTTTTCTTAACTAACTGATTCCCATGAGAGTTTCTTGTGTAAATGTTATAAACAATTTAACATAAAACATATGCTGAACAACAACAAAATAAAAACAAAGAACATAAAAATATAACACACAACACAGAGATTTGATGAGGAGTTTACCCCTTCTGGGCTACGTCTCCTTGGTCCAGCTTCGAATGCATGGGCCTCTCTATTATGCTGAAAATTACAACAAAATTGTTTTTACATTACTCAAATGCCTCTGAAACCTATCTAAATGAGTTCAGAATAGCCAAAACTGCTAGAATTGACTCGTTTTTCACCTAATTTGGATCAGAATTGAAGAATTTATGACTTCTCCTAGTTTCCCCACTATTTGTTCCACAATTTTCTCCACAATCGACATGATCGTATAAATTAGCTCAAAAATCTGCTAACTGGACGAATATTTCACTGTGGGGCGGGCCATAACCTATTGACCGTATCGCAAATCGCAATCGGCATAAAAAACTAGCAGATGGTCTTGTGAACAAAGCGGTGATTGTATGATTGCAATATCGGTTGACCCGTATGGATTATTACTCGGAATGCATAACTTATCGCATATGGGATCTTATCGCTCATCACAATTGGTAGAGTCTTGTTGCAGGTCATAAATATGTGGGACTTGGGTGCAATTGTGATTTGTGATATCTTATCGCAACTTGAACCTGCTGGGGGCCGATTACTGAATGTCTTCCCTTCGCCGATTGCAATTTCAATATGCGATTGCCTTATCGCATCGCAACCCTGGATGTTCTGGGGCCAATTTTAAACACTTTCCTGCCTGTGACTTATGATTTGTGGGGGTCAATGGCGGACTACCATTTGGCGCCTCCTCATTTGCTGAAGGGCTTTGCCATGTCATCCAATCCTACCATGTAGACAAGTCAAACTTGAACTTTGACTTGCTCTAACTTCTGCATACGAGCTCAGATTTGAGTGTCGTTCACACCATTGGATTCAGAATGATGAGCTCTTAGATCTGAATCTAATATTAACAAAATTATAACACTTTGATTTTTGAGCATAATTTTGAGCACCTGATCACTATATTTGAAAGTTGAGTAGACCTATAAAGAGATAAGTCGAAAATATAATTAAAAAAGTAGTTTAATTTCTTTTTCTTTAAAAATTCATCTCTTATGTTATTATTTTCCTTAGGAGACCCATTTTAGACTCAAAATTTCCCTAATGCTCCATGGTGAGTTGACCCTACTGGGATTCCATTACACTAATGTAATATAAATAAATTAGAGAATTTTGGAAATGGGTGATCCTATCAATTGAGACATAAGTATTTTTTCTATGCGCGATCATTTTTGGTGGTTCTATTGTTCAAAATGAGAAATACGTATGATAAATCAAGTCTATGGAAGATGTACGAAGCCATTGAATTTGGATGTGATCAATACTGTGGAATTTATAAGCTTTATATGCAAGGGTGTTATTTGAATATTGAAGAAGAAGAACAAAGTATGGCCTTCAAAAGATTAGGGTTTGTAAGTGAAAAAAAAGAGTAACATATAAGGATTGTGGACAAAACAAAGCTGAAGACATAGAGATGAGAGTGATATGTAGAAGTAGAGGGGATATTAAAAGAATAAAAATTGTATTAGAAACTGGTATAGCATTTCAGGTAAGTGTCTGTATATCTCAGGGGACTGGTGTCAACTTCTGGTTGGTGTCAATTAATCATTTCTAGTTTGTGCCTCCTTCTAGTTAGGGCCAATGAAACATTTCAAGTTGGTGCCTGCATTTCTTACGGGATTGGTGTCTCCTTCTAGTTAGTGCCAAATAAATCAATGTAATAGTAGGTTGCTCCCTACAAGATTATTCAATAGTAAAAGAAGTTTCATATATATATATGTGTGTGTGTGTGTGTGTGTGTGTTTCCCATGTGATTGATATTATATGTGCATTGAAGTATTTTGATTGTTGAATATTTACCATTATACTGATTGAACGCCCATTTAATATAATCATATTTCCAATAATTAGTATCAAAGAAGGTTCCTTTTGGAATAGTTAGTCACTGGAAGGTAGATAAAAAAGGAACATGGCCAATCATATGGGATCTTCTTCAAGCGAGGCTCCATTGTTTGATGGATCAAACTATGCCTTTTGGAAAATAAGAACGAGTACCTATATTATGTCTCTAGGTACTGATGTATCGATTGATGTTGAAAATGGTTATTAGGTGACTGCAACTCCCCCAACTGATGCAAATGGAAAATTACTTTATACAAATAATATAATATAAAAAAATGCCATATTAAGTGGACTATCAGATATAGAATTTGTCAAAGTGATGCACTACAAATCATCCAAGGAAATTTGGGAGAAGCTTCACAGTAGTTACGAAGGAGATGAAACAGTAAATAAGGCTAAGCTACAAAATTCTATAAGTTAGTTCAAAAGTCTGAAAAGGGATGGAGATGAGAATGTTGCAACATTAATTCTTCATGCATATGGATAGGAAACACTATCATAGGTCTTAGTGAGAAGCTTAAGGAATCAGAGGTTGTTCACAAAATATTAAGATCCCTTCCCTCAAGATTCTATCCAAAAATTTTAGTTGTTGAGGAATTATTAGATCTTCAAAATATGAATATGTATGCTCTTCATGGAAATATCGCTGCATCTGCAATGAGGATAGGTAAGGAGAAGTAAGATCAAGAGAAGCAACATTTAAAGCAGCTATTGAACAATGAAACCATACTACATTACATAGTAATAAGGGGTTCATTAATGTACCATCCTTGAGTAGGTCCTTTTCCATGGACGTCTCATAAAAACTTAAATAAGATTAAAATCACAACAATAACAAAAACTTATTTATTAATAACACATGAGTTACAGAAATATTCCCAACTCGATTTCTTATATTTACTATCCAATTCAAAGCTGAGAAGAACTTCAAACTAGAATAACAATATTAAAGGATTCTTTATGAAGATACATTTAACAACTTCACGAATCTAATCCCTATAGTAAAGAAACCTATATCCTAACTAAAACTACACAGTTAAAAATTATTTTTTATCTCATGAAATCTATCTCTTTAACTCAACCTCCCCTTAATTATAGTTGAACTTTGGACTCATGAAAAATTAATTGATTAAAGGATGTTTTTATGAGGCTCAAGAACATATTCTATCATTACTAGGGATTGAATTAGGTGATAGGATACCTAGAATTATACTTTCATTTCCAAGTTAAAGGACTTTACAACATGTGGCTAGTGAAGTGGCTACACAAAGGATTTAACCTAAAATTTATGGGAGATGAATGTAAATAGACTTATCAATCAATGCATATTCTATAATATACCCTAAGTCTTCTATAGAAACGTTAGTGCAAGAAATATCATGTTGAAACATCATATTATCAACTCAATGATTCAAGAAACATCATGTATTCATCATACTTTCTTATAATAAAAATAAAATTCATTAATTCAAAAAACATATGATAAGCAATACTTTAATTGGCCATTAAGTGATAGTTTGAGAATGTCTAAGCATGCTAAAGGCATATTAGGAAATTGATATCATATTTAAAATGGGTAGCAAAGGATAAGTAGCACAAGATAATTATGGGGCTCATTGTAGTCCCCAACTGAATTGTTGCATGCCTCTACATAATGTGTCCAAAATGAAGCAAAAATTGATGAAATTCCTTGCCCTTACTCCTTGAATTTTGGATTTATTTCTCTACATATGTCTTGATATCATAAGCCATGAAATGAGTTATGGATTCCATACTGTGATTTCCTAATTTTCTGATATACCAGTCCATCTCCTATTTTTAATAGCTATATCAGCTTCTCTTTAGTTTATCCATGATAGTGCATGATGTAATAGAAAATAAAACCTATGAGGCTTATCTAATCTAAGATCACTCTTTTAAGAGTGTTTGGATAATGTCTATAATTGGATAAACTAGATTTAACGTGGCTTGCTGTAATATAAAGGATTACAATAGGAAGTTACTAACAATGCACACACAAAACGCAATTTATAGTAATATACCAAAAATCACACATAGAAGGAAATATAGGAGAAAAATAGCAGTGGAACTAACAATATGTAGTATTTTAGTATAACAAATTAAGCACCACTTTCCCTCTCTCTTACCTCCATGATCACGTCTATTTATACATTGATATTGTTGGAAGGTAGTTACAAATGGTATAACTATCTTGGTTGGTTGACCTATCCTAATAAGCAACTAACTTGACCACCTAGTCAACTTGCCTTATACAATCATTTGACATATTATACTGGTTGACTACCTAGCCTAGTCAAATAAGCCCTCAAATACCTCCCTCTCCCTCAAATCCTTCTTCACCCTGAAGAAAAGTGAGTTTGGAGCTAGACAAAATAAAAATAAATTAAACTGCCAAAAAATTACAATAAATGTGGTAAAAAATGTTTGTTTGGACCATTTTAGTGTTATTTCAACTAAGTCTTCTAGCAAGTGAGGCACTAACTTTGCTAGCACTTTTGGGATTTGTTTAGCTAGTGCTTCCAAAATTGACTCTATTGGTGGCTTTTGTTGGTTATTTGATGTGCTTGGTTGAAAATATTATACTAAAGGATTTGATAGGGTTGTTGATGTTGGATGCTACTCATTCAATTTGTTGCATCTATATAAACTAAAGTTGTAGGAAATGGGTTCTTTCTCTAAGGTGAGACATGATTATCACTAGTCAAGTTGGTAGTGTGGACCGTAGACAAAGATTTCATCCCATTCTTGATATATATTAATATATTTCTAATTGTCTACAACAAGTGATACCCTACTGCCACTAGCTACTTATGCCCTAAAATTATGTGGGTTTGGATCCATGGATTTTCCCTCTGATATATTTTGCACCATAATGAAATGGTCTAGTTTGAAGTTACCTTCAATTGAAGAAAAACATATTAGGGGAATTTCATCATTCTATTGTTCTAAGGGGGAATATTCCAAACCTCTATTTGTTATTGATTCTATTCAATTATGTGAAGTGAGGCTAGTGCTTTCCTAGAAAATGCTTTCTTGTTGCTCCCAAGGTTTTAATATTTATTCTTGTTTCTTATTAAAGGTTTCATTAGTCTAATGCCCACATTATGTAGGATTTTCTCTTCGTAAGGTGAGGAATGATTTTTCTAAATTGAAGATCATGGCAATTTTAGTTGATGGTAGGATAGGAACCCTCTAATATTTATCTGATTTAATTGAGGGAGGGGTTTGTGAGACTTGATAGTGAGTGCTTCCTCTAACCCTACACTTTGACCTTTTCATTTTTATGCATTTTTTATTGTTTATTCTATTTGTCTTTCTATTTGAGCAATTATAATTTCCACTTATGTGGTGACCATTTTGGTGGCATACCTTATGTACTTTGTGTATTGAATGAGGTCTATATGGTTGAACTATGTTTCCCATGCAATTGATAAATTCATAATCCAAATAATTATCTCAATTGATGGGAATTATCTCTCAACCAACTTTGTTTCCATAGAGTATTTCCATGTTCATGGAGTAGGCGTATCTAATAAATATGTAGCCATTGGGGTTAGTATTTCTATGCAATTTCTGTTGGGGTGAGTGCACAGTGTCCCATGAATTTTTATTCTAGTTATTTCCATGTGAATATTTCACCCCATGACTCTTCAATACTGTAGCACTTGTAAGGAAAGTCATCTAATGTATTTGGGAACATATGAGGCCATATTGTTTCATATTTATATCCAATTCTTCTATGTTCCCTTTCATAGTATTTAATGTGTGTGAGGGGATCAAACCCAAATTGTGGTTACTAACTCCTTTCCATCAAAAAAATTGGGAAAATATGTGATTTCCATGGTCTAAGTTTGTAAAAAAGGTGTTGATGAGGTGTTATATTATTTGCGAAATTAAATTAATTGGTTTGAGTGCAACCGATTTACTAGCAAGTTAGGGTGGATTGAATAGGGTGAAACTAAACAATCTAGATGAGGTGGATCTATTGCACATTTGTTGTCATTTATTTCAACTAAAATTTCATTGATGTCAAAGTCAAACAACATGGGAGATTGTTGAATGTGTGTTGTCATTATGAATAGCATATTGTCAAAGTTTTAGTTTGGATAGCATATATTTGGATGTATTTCTTCTCTATCTACCTTGTCCAAATGAGAACAAAAGTTATATGGTTAAATAATTTGTTCTGAGACCTTTCCAACAATATATGGTAGTTCTCCTAACTCCATAGAAATCAAAAGGAAAATGAAGTTGAACTGAAGAAGTGAAAACAAAATGACCCTAGTTGATATGGAAGTACAATTAGCACAGTAGGTGGCGCTAAGAGGTAGAAGTTTTCGACATGGAAAACAAAGCTGATGAAACATATAACTCATTTTTGTCACTTTAAGGTGGAAAATTGGACGAGTGAAAGATGACATGTGGTTGATACATGGACAAGTGGTAGTAGTAGAGAATGACATGTGGTGGTGTGCTGACTTGGTAGATGACATGTCAATGACATGGAATAGAAATGGCAAGGGAACCACATGGAAAATTTTGATTGGTTCTCAAAATTTCAATGTGTCAACTCTTGAAGTCTTGGGGTTCATGCTAGGGACTAGTTTGAGAAGGTTTCCTGTGTATTTAATTTTGGCCAAAATGTAATAATAAAGAAATTGTACCAAAGTAGTCGTGGGGATCTTATCCTAATATCCAACTATCTGAGAGTGTTAAAGGTTATCCCTTCATCTGGGTATCGAGGGGAAAACAATGATTGCTAGTTTAAAGTAGGCTCAAAACTAGATACAACTGCAAAGGTATATTGGTCAACTTTTTTTTGGCTAGGATTCCATATAGAAGGTATTGGAATGCATTTGGCATCTCATACATTTGGGCCTTAAGTAGACATGTGTCATAAGAAAATACCCAAATTATTGGATATTTGGAGCTCGCAATTTACATTTGTGGTCTAGTTGGTCATATGGGATAATATTGAAGCCCTTAGAGCTAAGATTAAAAGTAATTCGGGCAAATAAAAGATACAAGTGTATATGTAACCTTTTACATATAAGTGGACATGGATCTAGATTTATGGGAATGTCTATTTAATTAGGATCATATCACATGGTCACTTGGAACTAAATATAAGCCCCCAAGGAGCTAAAAGACCATTGGTTTAAGTTATGTCTAAGCCATTTGGACCAGATTTCCAGCAGAAGACATTAAAGTGATATTTCAAGTTTTATGGATTGTTCATTAGGGGAATTATGAGGTAAAAATGGGCCTTAAAACATGAAATGTACTGGCAAAATTAACTTTATAAGAACCAATAGGATTCAAGATGATGATGTCATCCCCCAGGGTAAATATTTTGGAAGGAGAAGAAAAAATCAAATTTTTTTAATTGTATTTTCAACTTATCTCCTTATAGGTTTACTCCAATGTTAAGTGTAGACACACATTGGATGCAAAATTAAATTTCACATCCATTGAGTACCCAACACACTTTTTTTCATGTATTTTCAAATTTTTTAGGTATATCTACTTAGAAGTATGTATAATAGGCACTTTTTGGATGTGGAATTTAATTCCGCATCTAATGGATGTCTATACTTGAAAGTTGAGTAAACCTATAAGGAGATAAGTCGAAAATACAATTAAAAATGTAGTTTAATTTCTTTTTCTTTAAAAATTCATCTCTTATTTTATTATTTTCCTTAGGAGACCCATTTTAGACTCAAAATTCCCCTAATGCTCCATGGTGAGTTGACCCTACTAGGATTCCATTACACCAATGTAATATAAATAAATCATAGAATTTTGGAAATGGGTGATTCAATCATTTGAGACATAAGTGGTTTTTGCTATGTCAATCGTTTGTGGTGGTTCTATTATGCAAAATGAGAAATACATATGATAAATCAAGTCTATGGAATACATATGAAGTCGTTGAATCTGGATGTGATCAATACTATGGAATCTATAAGTTTTTTATGCAAGGGTGTTGTCTAAATGTTGAAGAAGAAGAACAAAGTGTGGCCTTTAAGAGATCAAATTTTGTAAGTGCAATAAAAAGGAGTAGCATATGAGTATTGTGGATAAAACAAAGATGAAGACATAGAGATGAGAGTGATATGTAGAATTAGAGGAGATATTAAAGAAAGAAAAAATTGTATTAGAAACTGGTATAGCATTTCAGGTAAGTGTCTGTATATCTCAGGGGACTGGTGTCTCCTTCTGGTTGGTGTCAATAAAGCATTTATAGTTTGTGCCTCCTTCTAGTTAGGGCCAATGAAACATTTCAGGTTGGTGCCTGCATTTCTTAAGGGATTGGTATCTCCTTCTAGTTGGTGTCAATAAGTCAATGTAATAATAGGTTGGTCCCTAAAATATTATTCAATAACAAAAGAACTTTGATTTATAGGCGTGTGTGTGTGTGTGTGTGTTTCCAATGTGATTGATATTATATGTGCATTGAAGTATTTTCATTGTTGAAGATTTACCATTATACTGATTGAACCCCCCTCCCCCTTAATGTAATCATGTTTCCAACAATTGGTACCAGATTTGGTTCCTTTAGGAATAGTTAGTCACTGGAAGGTATATAGAAATGGAACATGGCCAATCATATGGGATCTTCTTCAAGAAAGGCTCCACTATTTGATAGATCAAACTATGCCTTTTGTAAAATAAGAATGAGTACATATATTATGTCTCTAGGTACTGATGTATGGATGGATGTTGAAAATGGTTATTAGGTGCCTTCAACTCCCCCAACTTATGCAAATGGGAAAGTACTTTATACAAATAATTTAATATAAAAAAAAATTCCATATTAACTGGACTATCAGACATAGAATTTGTCAAAGTGATGCACTACAAATCATCCATGGAAATTTGGGAGAAGCTTCAAAGTAGTTATGCAGGAGATGACAAAGTAAAGAAGGTTAAGCTACAAAATTATGTAAGTTCATTCAAAAGTCTGAAAATGGATGGAGATGAGAATGTTACAACATTCATTCTTCGTGTATATGGATAGGAAACAATATCATAAGTCTTGGTGAGAAGGTTAAGGAATCTGAAGTAGTTCACAAATATTAAGATCCCTTCCCTCAGGATTCTATCCAAAAGTTTTAGCTATTGAGGAATTATTAGGCCATAAAAATATGAATATGTATGCTCTTCATGGAAATATCAGTGCATATGCAATTAGAATATATAATGAGAAGTTAGATAAAGATAAGCAACATTTAAAGTAGCTAAACAAACAAATAAGAAAGATACCTAACACAACAAGCATGATTTTGTATCTTTCACAACAAACTACAAAACCAAAATTGTTGCTATAAAATGCCTAACCCTAGCCATTTGTTTTTGGCTACTAAATTAAATTAATTCAAATGACTAGCTCACAAAGCATAAACAGAGAGTAATTTAAGCATGCACATGATAGCTTAGCATAGACTTCAAATATGTTTATTTATTCGGAATGTGCTGTTACATACAAGAAATTCAGATTTGGGAAGGGATTCCTTAGAGTACTTCTAATTCATGTGTTTTCACACAAAAATTACATGCAACAATGCATATTCCCTTACTCACTCATACAACAGACTGTTGCACTCTCTTCGAATCCAGAATCCAAAATCACAAAGTGAACAATCCTTTTTCTTCCTTATTCCTGCAATTTATTCCCACGTTGCTAACCTCTTCACATTCCAATTGAAATAATTCATTTCCCATGTTGTTGATCTCTTCACATTCCATAACTTAATCGATCTGATTCCACATAGTACATGAAAAAACAAGAAAACTGTAACCTACATTCCATTTTTGCAAGATGTATAGTAGTGGTTTTCCCATAGCAGCAACTGCCAGTTTGAATGTGTCATTAGCTCCACACAATAGGAATATCAACTCGTCATCATGAGAGTGTTAGAAACTCCACATGATAGGAATATTAACATGTAATTCTAGGAGTGTCAACAATTCAAAAGTAATCGTTGCTTTGATAAAAAGTAGCTACAGGAATAGCAACAACTATCAGTTGGGTCTATCAACAACTAACATAATAGGAGTATCAGTAACTCAAAATACATGGGAGTAGAAACACTTATTTTCCCACATTACAAGCTCAAATAGAAACTTGTTTTCATTGATGAAGATTGTTTGAGGCCAAGGATGCTCTTGCATTAGAAACCCTTGGTAAGAAAATATGAGCTACCAGCTCACGTGGTAGTTGCTTAAGATATTAAAGTACCTCACAGGCATGCTAGATCTTGTTCAATCACGCATGACACATCTTCATATTTCCTTTTTATCCATTTGAATAAATACTCCAAATCTCCCTTCGACCCACTTCTTCAATAGGTTTAACTGGTAACTGTTCATTCCAATCGACAGGCATAAATATCTCTTCACTACTTTCTCCATCATAGAACTCATATAGATCAACAAAATTGAATATCAAAGAGATATCCAAGTCTCTTTGCAGCTGCAACTTGTAGGCATTTTCAGAATTTTTTCGAGGAATTCTACATGGGCCTATTTTCTTATATTTAAATTTGTTGTAGGTACCCTTGGGAAATATGTCTTTTTGTAGATGCGCCATCACCAGTTCTCCTTATACAAAATTCTTTTCTCTTCTTCTCAAGTATGATCTTTCTTTATACCTGTCATTACTTTGTTCAACCTTTTCTTCACATGTACGTGTATCTGTTGCATGTTGTCTACAAAATCACTTGCATAAAAACTTTTTCTTTCCTCCAAATTTGGAAACTATATTAGGTCCAGAACACTGTTCACAAACAATTTTAAATGGTATCTTACTAGTGGATCTATTCATCAAATCATTGTATGCAAATTTTTCATATGCCAAGACCATATCCCACCAGATGGGATTTTTTCCACTCAAGCTTCTCAACAAATTTCCAAGACTCTTGTTCACTACTTCAGGTTTCCCATCTATTTGTGGATGATAGGTTGAACTGCATAACAATTTTGATACCATTTTCTTCCATAACATCCTCCAAAAGTGGCCCGGGAATATTATATCTCTATCTGAAGTAATGGTTCTTGGTAAACCATGAAGCCTCACTTCTTCTGAGAAGAATAAAACAACCACTTTAGTAGCATCACTTGTCCGTTTGCATGTTTTGAAATGTGCCATTTTCAAAAACCAATCTACAACAACCATCACTAAATCATGCTTCCTTTGTGTCCTTGGAAACCCCAATACAAAGTCCATGCTCACATCTTCCCAAGGCCTTTCTGATACAAAGAATGAAGTATACAAACCTATGTTTTGGCTTCTACCTTTTGCTAGTTGGAAGAAACTACAACACTCAACAAGATTTATGACATCCTTGTTGATGTTAGGCCACAAATAACTCTCCTTTACCAATGTTATGTTCTTCTCCATAAAACAAATATCCACCTAAGCCTCCATTGTGTGGCTCCTTAATAAGATTCAGCCTCGTTAACCCTTGAGGAGTGCACAATTGATGATTTTTAAATAAAAATCCTTCTTGGATATGGTAATCTAAGAATATGGTTTTATACACATCCAAGGTACTTTACAAGTTGTCAAAAATTCTCCAAATTTGATATCTTCTACATAAAACTCCTTCATGCTTTCCAAACTCACCATCTCTATTGACAAAGTGTTGAGTAGTATCACTCTCCTACTCGAGGCATATGCAACTTTGTTTGAATTTCTAGATCTATGATTTAGAACAAATGCCTAACTTTGCAAGAATTCAACCCATTTATAATGCCTTTAGTTTAACTTACCTTCACTATTGATATATTGTAATGCCTTATGATCAGTAAACAAGACAAATTCCTTGGGAAAAAAGATATTGTTTCCACTTCTTCAAAGCCTAGACAATAGCATACAATTCCTTATCATATACATAATACTGCTTCTTAGCATTGTTCAAATTTTCTCTGAAGAATTCTATTGGTCTACCTTCTTGACTTAAAACTGCCCCAATTTCTATCCCACTTGCATCACAATCAACTTGGAACACTTTATTAAATTTTGGAAGCACCAAAATAGGTTTCTCTGTCACCTTCCTTTTCAAATATACAAATGATTTCCCTGCTATTGTTGTGCATTTAAAATTCCTCTTTTTTACGCACTCAATAAGTGGTGCACAAATCTAGCTAAAATTCATGATGAATTTGTGGTAGAATATTTCGAATCCATGCAAACTAATCACCTCAGAAGTCGATTGAGGAGCTGGCCAATCCATGTAGCCTTCACTGTTTCAGGATCCATCTTCAAACCTCCTTGGAAATCACGAATCCCAAGTACAATAACTCATCTTGCATGAACATATATTTCTTCAAGTTGATCAACAACTTCTCTTCCTTCAACCACTGCAACGCTTTCCTTATATGTTCCAAGTGCTCCTCTTTTTTTTTGTTGAAAGATAAAATTGTCATCTAAGTATAATAATTTTTTTTCCCAAGAATGATTTCAATACCTCATTCATGAGCCTTATGAATGTGCGAGGGGCATTAGTTATTCCAAATGGCATAATCAATCATTCAAAAAATTTGTCCTTCATCTTGAAAGTAGTATTCCACTCATCACCTTCTCTGATATGGATTTGATGATAACCCGTCTTCAAGTACATCTTTGTGAAGTATGCAAAACACTCAAAAAATCCATAATATTCTCCATCCTTGGCAGGGGGAATCAATACTTTATGGTTATCCTATTAATGGCTCTAGAATCTGTGCACATTTTCCATTCACCTGTCTTCCTTGGAGTCAATGCTGCTAGTACTGCACATGGAATTAAACTTTTTATTATTAGTCCTCTATCAAGCAACTCTTGTATCTACTTATATACTTCCTCGCTCTTTGATGGAGTCATCCTTTAAGGTGATTTATTTGGTAAGTTTAATCCATGAATCAAGTTAATCTGATGTGAAATACTTCTCATCGAAGGTATTCCCTTTGTAAATTAATCAACAACAATATCCTTGAGTTCATATAACAAGGGTTTAATTTTTGTCGGTATGGTTTTTAATTTCACCTCCTCTTGCACAACCTTTGTAACTAGTGCTAAACGTTGAAAATGTTCACTTATTTCTTCATGTACAAACTCCTGGGATGAAACAACATGATCTTGTTGTTACTTGTGCTTGTAACTCAACAAATTTCTATTGTTTCTTCTACCATTGGTGTGAGCTTGTACCACTGTCCATCGTTCTTGAACTCATATGTGTTTTCTTGGCCATCATGGTAAACTTTCCTATCAAACAACCATAGTTTTACTAGAAGTATGTGGCATGCATCCATCTCAACCACATCATGCAATGCATCCGACGACTTCCAATTTGAAAATTTAATAAGAATTACTCAGTAACAACTACCTATTTTCCCTTTTGTAACCACAAGACTTTGTAAGGATTTGGATGTACTAAACTTTTGAGTTTCAAGTTGTCCATGAATTCAATGGACACTAAATTTTCAGCACTTCCACCATCTATAATCAAGTTACAACACTTTCCTTTGACCTTACAATTAGTTTTGAAAACTTTATTTCTTTGTTCTAGTTCTTCCACTATCTTTTTCTCAAGCTTGAGAAACACTCCATGAAACATAAAAAATTCTCCCTATTCATGTTAAAGTATAGTCACATTTTCTTCAGTAGCAGAAGTTTCACTGACTTGCGTAACATTTGTTCTGGATTTACCTCTTCTCCCTCATATTTCTTATGCCCTTCAAATCCACAATGATAACAAGTAATTATGCACTTTCCCTTTCCTATTCTGAGACTTCCTCTACGTCTTCCAATACTATTTCCACTTCTACCACTTTGACAAGTAGTGGATTCTTCTTCCTTTTCACTGCCTCTAGTAGTTCCTACCTTACCTCTAGATATAAAACCTCTTCCTCTACCTTTATACTGTGTTTTTCTATTCAATTTATCCTCTACTTTTAAGGAAATGTGATAGGCTTCATCAACAATATGAAAATATTGCGTACTCATTTCATATTGAATCAAGTATTTCAGTCCATTCACATACCTTGCGACACTTTGGAACTCTAGTTATTTTATACGAGATTGAAGTGATAGTTTAACAAACTCTTTATTGTACTCACGAATAGAGGTTTCCTTTTGTCTTAGTTTTTGGACCTGTCTATACAAATTCTACTAGTAATCAATAGGTAGAAATTTCTCCTTGATCCTCATGACCATATTCTTCCAAGTCTTGATCTTTTTTAGTTGATTATTTACACTGTCTTCCTATAGCATATCCCACCATAGTGCAACATGACCCTTATACTTAATCATGGAAAAGTTCACCAATTTGGATCCTAAAAATTTTCATACTTGAAGTATCTTTCAAGTTCTCTATCCAATTGATGAGCACATCAACTCTATGATTTCCATCATAGCAAGAAACTTCAACTCTCGTGCTTCTTCTATCGCTCAAGTATGAGATCAACCTTGTTTCTAGGTCTATCTCCTCAACATCTTGTTCTTAACCTATTTCTTATTTGGTCTCTGAATCTACTCCAACATCTCCATTTATTCTATGCTCCAACTCTTTTATTCTTCATCCTAACTCTTACAATTCTCAATTTCTTGCACCTCCTTTTCGTGCTCCTCTTCTCATAGGTGGAATCCTTAGAAGTTGTAAATGTCTCACCAACATTCAAAAACCTCAACCTAGGTTCTATGTACCAAATATTACCTTTGTCACTCTTTCCAAGAAACCACCAAATAAGGTTTTCAGGTACCCAATTACTCGAAGCAAATCAAGGTGAAAATATTTGAGCGAAACCTAATTTGATACCAATTGATGTAGTAAGTAGGATTTTGTAGCTTTCACAACAAACTACAGAACTATAATTGCTGCTATAGAGTGCATGGTCCTAGCCATTTGGTTTTGTCTAGTAAATTAAATTAATTCAAATGACTAAATAAGAGAGCATAAATAGAGAGTAATTTAAGCATGTGCATAAGAACTTAGAATAGACTTCAAATATTTTTATTCATTTAAAATGTGTTGTTACATACAAGAAATTCATATCACAGAGTGGAGTCTTCGAAGTACTTCCAATGCATGTGTTGTCACACAATAATACCATGCATTAGTCAAGATGCCCTCACTCTATTAGAAAATAGAAGAGAGCAAAGAGTGATTGAGCAACAAAACATACATCACACACATAGTGTATTCTTATTGATCACATAAATAAATTACATATATAATACTTACATCACTAACTTTAACAAATTATGACTCATACATGATACGACTCCAACTCACAACTTAGGAATCAACAACTTCTAGATTGAATCCTCGTAACTCATAACAACAACTATACATGACATGGAAGAATTACTTCCAACACCCTCCCTTAATGCTTACATGGAAAAAGTTAAACACACATATTGCAACAATAAAAAAATCTTTGTTAGATTTGTCTGATATGACCATGACTAGCAGTCATATCCACTCTAAAATCTCATGGTTTCCGCTCTTTTCTTCACCACACTTTCGAGCTTACCATTTGATTCATTTAATACATAACCACTTCAGACCATCATTGAGCTTCTTTGAAAAATTGACGCTTCTCAACCTCTCGGAGTGCAATGGGTCAGCCTTGATACTAAACCATCCTATGGAACTGCCACCATCTATGAATCCACATCCCTCCACAACCTTCATCAGTTATCTAGCACAACATTCTGGGTATAGAATGTCTTCAACAGACAATTCTACAATTATACCTTATATAAAATAATATGTATTGACACTCCTCGAGCACGGCGGGTCACACCAGCTTGATCTTTTTAAGAACTACCTATGACTAATGCTCTTGGAGCACGAGGGGTCACATTAGTATGTTTAATAATTGGCCTGTTCTTTGTGGTTCTGCATCATTTGTCTTTTGCACAATATATTTTGACAATAACACACATCAACTCACACTACAAACATGGACATTAGCAGACTACAACTACCAACAGCCCCTCCCCCCCCCCAATTTTTTGAAGTATATAAAATAATTATTATTGTCTTTGATCCAATGCAGCATGCAACTTGTCCCTTTTATTCCAAAGTGTTGGGTAGCAGAGATCCCGCGTAACATTTTTGGGATAGAAAGCCTAGAAATTGGGAGTAAATTATTGTAAAAACTCCAAAGTATGCGGAGCGCGAAATGTAAAAGGTCGAGTCAAAGGGTTGTTCGCCAAAGAAATAATGTAAACTAATAGGGAGTAAGTCATTCCGCGGACCATGGAGATCGGATATGTAATGGGTGTTTGAGAAGGGCAGTTTAAAAACGTCTGTAAGTCTGAGTCATGGGTTTGGGTAGAAGATAGAGGCTCTGCAGCCGTGTACATAGGGGCCTAGAAGAGTCTGCAGCTGTGTGCACAGAACCCTGCAGCTGAGTGCGCAGGGTAGATCTGGACGTAAAGGTGATAAATGGAAGTAAAGATAAGTTTCTTCTGAATTCAGTGCTAATTCTGAACTATCACAACTCTGTTCTTTTATGGTTAATGAAACTATTTTGATCTGCGCGCATATACTTATTGAGTACTTGTGAATCGGGTTTAATTTTAATATGTGAATTAAATGAAAGAAGTAAATGTTTGCTTAAAAATATTTCTAAGTAAATCTGGGTTATCATACTTAATCAAATAAATTAGATCTGTAATCATTGCGGTAAGAGAAAGCTAAGATTATCTGGATCTGCGCGGATCTAACGCAGCGTGAAGCTAAAGGATGGCATGTGAACCTCTCAGACCACATCTAGGCATCCCAAGGGTGCGGAAACCTGGTTCCAACACCTTCCCTTGCTACCTCGGGTGAGATCTCAGTCTGCGCTTCGTGGGCTGTTGCCGAAAAGGCCAGTAGCTGTGGGATTTGCTTGGCTAAATAATTCTTCTGAACTTGGGTCAAGCCCATATAAGCCAACAAATGGTTCCATTGCCGAGACTAGGATCTACCTAAGGGGTGTCTAGTGTGGAACACATAGAGAAAAACATTGAAGGATTGAAGGGATCAGGGACAGTAATAGATCAAGGGTAACTATGGCAAGCACGATTTAGTTTCTGGTATTCAAGGGAGTAGGAGGCAAAGACCTAGAGCAATTGTGGTTTGTGCTAACATTAGTATGGAATGCGCAGCAAATCGCAGATGATAATATCAGGAAATCTACCTTAGTCAACGCACTGCAGGACCAAGCACTGACATGGTACATACATGAAGTATTCAAGCAGTAACCCAACAGCGAGGGTAGTGAAAATCCAGACCAAATTAAAAAAGGAATTTAGCCGGCCAAAGTTAGGAAAACAGTTAGTCGTAGGATTCAAAGAGATTGTAATGATGCAGGGTGAAACTCCATGGGATTTGGATCAAAGTTTGAAAGGCGCTATCCGCGAGGCCAACATGACACTGACAGATGAGCAACACTATGCTTGGTTCGTTGCATCATTTACGCCATATCTAAAGTCAGCTTTGTTACAACAAAAGATCTCAACCCAAGCTAAAGCGCTGGAGGCAGCAATGTGGCTGCATGAAACCTCAATACCAGACCCAGGGTTGGGAGTTTAGCAAATTCAAGCGCCGGTCCAAAATTTATGCTTGGAAATGCAGAAGTTAAAACAAGAATAGTCACCGCGCTTAGAGGTCCGGGAGGAAGTATGGTGTGTAAGGTGTAAGAGCCAGGGACACAATAAAGATCATTGTCCGGTCTCAGTGAATTTTGTGGTAACAGGGGGACCAACACCATTGTGACCAGAGCCACAGGCAGGGCCAAGCACAACCACCCCACTTTGGTGCGTAATCTGTCATGTGGGAGGAAAGCACAACACTGATAATTGTTATCTATTACCAAAATATAATCAGACCCCCTAGTAGCTCTTTTGCAACTTTTGTAGATCAGTCGGCCACGAAGAAAGGGATTGTCATAGCTATCAAATGATGATGGGCAGTTAATATGTTACAGTTATGGAGGACCAGGACATTTCGCACAAGATTGTACCAACCCAACCGGAATTTCGTGTAGGTATTGTGAGAAATTCGATCATGAGCTGCTAGACTGTCCTTCGTTGATAGCACAGATTCGAGAAAAGAGGGCAGCGCAACCAACAATGACCCAGAATGTGAAGATGATGAGGTCTGAACCCTGTGAGGAAGATCCTAAGGTCAACATGGTTTTGAGGAGTGGCACGGCCATAGGAGTGGATGAACAGAACCTAGGAGGCGATAATGGGACGTATCAGGAAGCTCAGGGGAGCTTCATGGAGGTCTCTACCCCAGGTAATAGGGATCAACCTGAGACGGACAAGGATCCCTCAATGATGACTACCTTTTTAGAGACATGTATAAAATTGCTTCGCATCAACAAGGTGGTTAAAGGCTTACAGGAGTTGATAAATAGGTGCGCAGGGTGGAATGAGCCTTACATCATTCGAAAGTTGGGAAGACATGCATCACAGACCGGAAGGGAAATGAAGTTAACAACACAGATTGGCGATTATGAGATGGAGTAGGTCATTTTGGATCTGGGCTCAGATGCCAATGTATTGCTGAAACAGGCATGGGAGAACATGGGTAAGCCTACACTACAATGGTCCCCTATCCAATTGCGGATGGAAAATCAATAGAAAGTGCTACCCATGGGAAGGTTGCAAGGAGTGACGGTAGACCTTGATGGCACCAGTACCCACATGGATTTTGAAGTTATTGAGCTCATGGATGAAAATAATCGCTATCCTACACTATTAGGAATAGATTGGACCACTCACATGAACAGAGTTATTAATCTAAATAAGAGGACAATGATATTTGAAACAAAGGTGCTTCGCATCGTTATCCCGCTAGATCTGGTTGAAGGATTGTGCTACCTCAAACCAGTGCATAACGATGACGATGAAGATTGTAGTTTCAGAATGACTGCCCAGGGGCGAGGATGGGTCGAGACATTGGAGGATAGCAAAATATCACAAGGGGATGGAGAATCCAGTGCTGATGATTCAGATGAGGAAGAAGAGTGGTGGCACAATCAGTTGAACGGAGTAACCACGCTACACTGCAACATGGTGACGTAATTGTTGTACTGTGTAAAGGCCCAGGATCGTGAACTGCCAAAGTATGATGGGTTGATGTTGGTAGATAAATTTCTGACCAAATTTGAAATCACAGTACCGGAGCACCAACGATTTGACGCAATGAAATGGGCACTACCCATGATGCCTGTGCGATGGTGGGGCACACATGAAGGAACATTCGAAGATTGGCACGCCTGTAGGTGTATGATGAAGATCAAATTTGGGAAGCCAGGAGTACGCATAATAGAGAAATACGATGGACGCGATGACTCGCGCATGCACCTTACCAGATGGACCAAAGCCTACGGAGAGGAACCTCAGCCAGAATGGGTGCACTTATTTTATCATACACTAGATGTCATTCCCAGAAATTGGTATACTGAAGCAGAGCTTCGGCACGACACAAGAAAGTGGGATATCTTGTGCGAAGGGTTCTTAGCAACATTCCTCTTTGAAGATCAATGGATGGATCCTGTAGATGAAGTGCTCCAGTTGGTAAAGGCCACCATTTTCAAGACGCCAATATAACCAGAGGAACCTATGTAGCCCGACTGGTCGCAACAACTGAGCCAGGCCCTTGCATGCTATAATGTCAAGGTAGAAGATGATGACGATGATCTGTGAAATGTCAATATTCCAGAATAAGAGGGAAGCTGCGAGGTGCACAAACTCGAAATCGAAGATCATAATATGATGGCACCATTGAAAACAAAACAAGTCAATATAGGAACCAAAGTATGCAACGCTCAAGGACTATTGGGATGACACTATAGTAGAAAAGGTCATCGAATTACTCCGCGAATATCGAGACTTGTTTCCAACAAAGATCACAGAACTAAAATGGATCCTAGGGGACTTGGTAATGATGAAGATAACATTGAAGCCAGACGCAAAACCAGTTAAGCAGTGGCCCTACCGATTGAATCCAAAATACTTGGGAATGCTGAAGATAACATTGAAACCAGACGCGAAACGAGTTAAGCAGCGGCCCTACCGATTGAATCCAAAATATAAAGCAAACGTCTGCAAAGAATCGGACAAGATGCTGGCAGCAAGAATCATTGAGCCTGTTGAGGAGTCCGATTGGGTAAGTCCAATGGATGTGCAGGAAAAGAAATAGAAGGGCGAGATTTGGATCTGCATGGATCTCAGGAAGCTCAATGATGCCTACGTGAACGACCCATTTCCAACACTATTTTTGGATGAGGTACTGGAAAATGTGGGGGGGGGGGGGGGCAGGAAGCCTACTCGTTCACAGATCGGTTCTCAGGATACCACTAGATCAAGATCACGCCAGAAGATAGGAGTAAAATGACGTTCGCAACCGAACGGGGTTGCTTTCAGTACATGGTGATGCCCTTTGGTCTGAAGAACGTGACGACAATATTTTCATGAATATTGGTAGTAGCATTCAAAGAATTTGTACACAAGTTTTTAGAGGTCTATCTGAACGACTGGACTATGTTTGGACTAGTCAAGAAGCATGTAGTGAGCTTACGATTAATGTTGGATACTTTTCGACAACACCAGATTGCACTGAATCTTAAGAAGTGTATTTTCCTTGTCCTGTTCGGGAACCTACTGGGCCATGTGGTTTGTAAGCAAGGCTTGATGGTGGATCCGACAAAGATCGCTTTCATACTCAATCTGCAAGTGCCATAGAGTGTCAAACAATTACGCGCCACTCTGGGTCACATAGGCTACTATCGAAAGTTCATCAAAAGTTATGCCTAGATCATGGTTCTAATGGAATAATTACTGAAGACGGATGCTACTTATTGCTAGAATGAGGAATGGAACAAAAGCCTGGAGATTCTTAAGGAAAAGGTGGCTTCAGCCCCCATCTTAGTCTTTCCGAAATGGGACGTTGAGTTTCATGTGCATGTTGACGTGTCATGTATCACACTAGGGGAAATACTTACTCAACCAGGAGCGGAGGGACTGGACCATCCGATTACGTTCGTAAGTCGTCAGTATGTCCCAGAATTCGAGCGAGGACAAATCCTGGCCAAAGCCCATTGGGGGGTTGCTGGCGGACACCTTGCAAGTCGCGCCATAGCCCAGAAGATACTTCGCGTAGGATTATGGTGGCCCACTCTGCATCAGGATTTGAAATCCCACTTCCGAGCCTGTGACGTCTGCCAATGGATGGGGAAACCGTCGCGGGGAGATGAAATGCCACTCCAACCGCAGATGACGCTACAACCCTTTGAGAAATGGGCAATCGACTTCATAGGACCTATTTTGCCACGAGGGAAAAAGGGCACGTGCTATATCATCACCGCAATAGATTATTTAACTCGATGGGCCGAGGCACAACCGATTAAGGACTACACGACTGCGATAGCTACAAAGTTTTTGTTCAACAATGTACTCACAAGGTTTGGATGTCCCAAAATTCTCATGAGCGACTGGGGAACACATTTCTTGAATGAAACAATTAGCGCGCTAATAGAGGAATTCCATATTTATCACCAACAAAGTACGCCATACCACCCACAAGCAAATGGGACCATGGAAGCATTCAACAAAATCTTGGAGACCACATTGACCAAGGTCTGTAATGCACAACACAATGATTGGGACTTGTACATCGTTGATGTGCTATGGGCATACCGAACTAGGTGCAAGAAGTTGACGGGCCAGACACCATTTCGGTTAGTCTATGGAAAAGAGGTCGTTATGCCTATGGAATATATTGTGCCTAGTCCGCGGATTGCAGCAATCACAGGTATGGCAGAACGCGAGGCTTTGGAGGAATGGCTTGTGCACCTAGAGGAACAAGAAGAGGAATGGTTTTTGGTTGGGTTCCATCAACAAGTACAGAAATAGCGAGAGAAAGCATGGCATGATTGCCATATCAAAGTGCACACATTCAAGGAGAACAATCTAATGTTGCTATATGATAGTAAATTTGAAAAATTCCCCGGAAAACTCCGAATGCATTGGTTGGGACCCTATTTGATCAAGGAAGTTACTGATGGGGGCATGGTTCAGCTAGCTAAACTTAATGGAGACCCCTTCCCGGGTCGAGTGAAATGGCAGTCGCTTGAAGCTCTACATGGGCAGGTTGGCTTCCTGACTAACCGTTCGAGGAACAGTCTCACCGCTCCAACTAGTTGAAAGAGAGCGTGGAACCATAAAGCAGTCTGGAGGAAGGCACGCGTACCAAGCCACGCATCAAGCTAGATCAATGATAAGTTCGTGGTCATGCGATCAGAAGTGTGCCACTACGTCACTACCAAGAAAGGTGACCATTTCTGTCACTATTCACGACATGATGTCTGCATTATGGACAAAGGGAGTGGGTGGTGGGCAATTAAGAATGGAAGTACGAGTCAGATATGGCATGAGTCGCCATAGATTTTACACGAAGACACTAGGATAGGTGGGAATCAATGAATTTGAAATTTGCATGGCTTATAAATCACCGAGGGGCATCCATCGGGTGACATACAGTCCTAGAAAAGATACATTTGGTATCGATATGGGGCTGTTCATTCTCTCTGTACAAGGAGTATGCCCGAGGGTGGTGATATGGCCATTGAACAAGAAGGACTCTCTAAGGGGTATGGTGGTGATAGTTGCGAGCGTCCCACAGATGGAAACTTCAATGGTGGGGGATGTACCAGGAAAAAGGAGACACGAAGCAGAATTGGTCTGAATGCCATCACTCCGCCGGGTGGTTGGTTGACGAACTACAACAGAAAAATGAAATGATCGACAAACGGAAACCACAGATAGATATGCAGATACTAAGTCAGATTTGCTGTCTCTTCAAAATGTGGATCTTATGGACAACAATAAGGGTCTTACAAAATTGCAACACAGGCTGCAACAGACAGTGTTAAGAGAAGATATGAAGGTCAGCAGTGATTGCGGTTGTACCAAGGGGTCTCGTAGGTGGCTTCCTTGCTCACACTAGAATCCTATCAGGGTGTGTTCTATGTTAATCGAGCAGAGCAGAATGAGCATTATCGGTTATAAGAAGTGGGAGAAACAGTGAAGTCGAAGCTGAACGAAGCATTGCAGGAGGCAACAAAGGAGTAGTAGGACGACGAGCATCACTCAAAGGGAGGTGAATCACGAAGCCAAGGCAGAGCATCTCGCCGTGCCGGCGAGTGACTCGGGATGAGTCATGATGATTGTGTTGGGGGACTGTTGGGTAGCGGAGGTCCCGCGTAACGGTTTTGGGACAAAAATCCTAGAAATTAGGAGTAAATTATTGTAAAAACTCTGAAGTATGCAGAGCACGAAATGTAAAAGGTCGAGTCAAAGGGTTGTTTTCCCAAGAAATAATGTAAACTAATAGGGATTAAGTTGGTCGTGGACCATAGATAGGTATAAATAGAGTGCGGCTCTATGGGGAGAAAGGCAATTCTTGGTTGAGTATGATTTTGGAGATCAGATATGTAATGGGTGTCTGAGAAGGGCAGTTTAAAAGTGTCTATAAGTTCAAGTCGGGGGTTTGGGTAGAGGATAGAGGCTCTGCAACTGTGTGCACAGAGGCCTAGAAAAGTTCGCAGCTATGTGCGTGGACCCCTGCAGCTGAGTGCGTAGGGCAGATCTAGATGTAAAGGTGATAAGTGGAAATAAATATAAGTTTCTTCTGAATTTGGTGCTAATTTTGAACTATCGCAACTTTGTTCTTTTATGGTTAATCAAATTGTTTTGATCTGCGCGCGTATGCTTATTAAGTACTTGTGAATCGAGTTTAATCTTAATATGCAAATTAAATGACAGAAGTAAATTTTTGCTTAAAAATCTTTCTAAGTAGATCTGGGTTATCATACTTAATCGAATAAATTAGATCTATAATCATCGCAATATGAGAAAGCTAATATTATCTGGATCTATGCGGATCTAGCGCAGCGTGAAGCTACAGGATGGTGCGTGAACCTCTTAGACCACATCTAGACATCCTAAGGGTGTGGAAACCTAGTTCCAACACCGTCCCTTGCTACCTCGGGTGAGACCTCAGTCCATGCTTCGGAGGCTGTTGCCGAAAGGGTCGGTAGCTGCAGGATTTGCTTGGCTAAATAATTCTTCTGAACCTGGATCAGGCCCATATAAGCCAACACAACAACACATACATAATGATACATTCCACCACATAATGATATAATAATAGCATACTAGAGGGAAACCTCAGTCCTCACAGACTGCAAATGGCCACTTTTCAAGACTTCGACGAGATTCCATCTCGCGAATGTAGGGACATAGAGGGATCTAGCAATGCTTGAAGGAGATACTGATCCAAATTCCTATATTTTGCTGGTAGCAGCTTGCAATCTCGTGTGCTATGGAACCTTTTAGAAAATCAGGAGATTATTGACCTTTCATCAACGGAGATTCCACGATAGCTCCTACAGAACGTTGATCAACACAACAACATTAAGCTTGAGCTCCTTTTCACAACTCTCATGGTTGTGGTAGTCAGAAATTGCGTATTATTAGGAAATCTCTCTTTTTAATCATGAACCTCACAGAGTCCCCTCCATTCCTAAGATCCTTCTCGTATTGAATCTTTTGCTATTGTAGATTTTGAATCTTTGTTGTTGCAGACTTTGAATCCTCTGCCGTAATAGCATTTTCACTAACATCACTCTTCTCTTCTTATTTATTACCCACAAACCAGCAAACGTATGTCTTCAACATCGAGGATGAAGAAAAATGACAGTATTTTCCAGCCACAATCATCCAATTGTCCATCCTTGAAGTCACGAGGTTGCAGATTGAGCGAAAAAATGGAATTATTACAGAGATCTCTGTCGTACTCAACTAATGCTCCACCGGATACAATTATAACACAAAGTAACATCGCAAAAGTCTTTAAAAAAACATATATATCTGACAAATCCATCACAAAACAACAATTTATTCTACTAACAAAAAAATATGAAGGCAATTCACTCTCCTACCTTAGTCTACTCAAAGAATCCACTATTATAAATCTCACATCTTCCTTGCCCTCCCTTGAGGGAGTCAGGCCAGAATAGGCTTTAATACCATGTTAGAAAAATAACAGAGAGAGATTGAGCAACACGACACAAATCAGACACATTTTATTCTAATTGATCACATAAAGCAATTACATATATAATACTTAGATCACTAACTTTGACAAATTATGACTCAGACATGACACGACTCCAACTCATAACTTAGGAATCAACAACTTCTATATTGACTCCTCGTAACTCATAATGACAACTATACATGACATGGAAGCATCAATTCTAACACGCTCACTCGTACATTATTCGATCACACTCTCTCTGAATTGTGTAGCAGCTAAAACCAAAGCCAAAAGCCTAAGAGCTAGAATCCAAAAGCCAAAATCCAGAAAGCCTGAAGTGAACACGCCCTTTTCTTCCTTGTTCTTGCAATTTATTTCCCACACTGCTAAACTCTTCGTATTCCAACTGAAACAATTCATTTCCCATGCTATTGACCTCTTCACATTCTATAATTGAATCAATCTGATTTCTCACAATATGTAGACAAACCAAAAAATCGTAACTTACATTCATTTTTTGCAGTGTGTCTAGTAGTGGTTATCCTGTAGTAGAAACTATCGGTTTGAGTGTGTCATCAAAAACTTGCAACACGAGTATCAAAACATGATCCTATAAGTGTTAGCAACACCACATGACAGGAATATCAACACACAATATTGGGAGTGTCAGCAACTCAAAAGTAATTGTCACTTTGATAAAACATAGCTACAAGAGTAGTAGAAAATATTAGCTAGGTGTATACACAACTAACATAATATGAGTGTCAACAACTTAAAATACATGGGAGTAGTAGCATTCATTTTCCCACATTACAAACTCAACTAGAAACTTTTTTGTGTTGATAAGGATTGCCCGAGGCCAAGGATGCTCTTTCATCGATATCGATGAAGACTCTAGCCATGAATAAGATGAAGAGGAAGCCAATTTTTTAGGAAATAAAAAAAAGGGGAATTGGAAACTTCAAAGGTAAGCTTCTATTCAAGTGTTTTAAGTGTGGTATAATAGGTCACTATGCATCTAAGTGTCCTCATGCAAAATCAAATGATAGTGATGATAAATACAAATTCAAATCTCATAATCATAAAAGAAGAGGATATATATATATATATATATATACAAGTATGTACTCCAAATAAGATAGCGATTTTGAATGTGATGAATGCATGTCTAACGATGAAAGAGGAGAAACCTTATTCATAATGATGAATGATCAAAATATTGAAATAGAGAATGAAGTAGAAGTGGATTTTGAAGGAGAAATTGTAAGTATTCTAGAAGAGTTAAGATGACTAAGGAAAAAGGCATATCAATTAGAAAAACAATTGTGATAATATATGGATAAAGGATGTGATGCAGATTCAATCATTCTCTTGAAAATTGAACCATGAAAAACAAAAAGAATAAAGGAGATTATGACAAAGCAGTTGAAAGAAAATGAAGGGCACTATGAGAGTTGGAAGAAGAATTTGTCTTTTTAAGAAAGGAATTAGAAAAGTCTAAGATTAGCTAAATAAAATTTAAGGCTAATCAAAGGTACTAAGTCATTAGATCACATCCTCAACTACTGTAGCACCCTCCTCCCACATCTACCCAAGTAACTAGCTAACCAGGATAAACATGTGACGAGAGGCTACTATGAATTGGATTCAACCTCCTATGTGACCTTAAGGAAGTGGAATTGACAGAAACATCACAAAAAATCATCCAACATCAGCCTTAGGACCCACAAAAACCAATCCAACACTTCAAACAACTTACCTTTGGGTCCTACTGAAATTTTGACCATCTTAGGCCTCATTCTCTGTCATGCTATAGGCATGAAAATGTCTAGAAACCCAAAGTCGCTCTCACAGGCTTATGTGCAAGTGTCCAGGGACCCAATTTTCCATTTCTGTGCCAGCGACCTCGGGATTTAAGCCACTGTTTCAGGCTCAAAGCCCATGTCAATGCCCAGAATAGAGTGATAGCTTAAGATCAATAAAAGAACATGAAAAAATTGATGCTAAAGAAACAAGTTGAATAAGACCTTGACCAGACCCCTACTAGCCATGACAGGCATTTCATCAAACATATCATCAACATGTAACCTACAGGTCTAAACAACAAAATTAAGTGTAGGAATCTCATATTTATCTGAGAATATCTATGAACCATTGTTCCCTCGTGTCATTTACTGCATTATCATCTATTAGGCCATAGATACATTATCCATTCATTTACAAGTAAAAACATGTTGTGAGCCATATATAGTTGTTTTCATAAAACATACATATAACCAACATAACAGGGACATAAATACCATAAACATATCAGCCATAAAATCCAGATATATAGTACATTTACACATGAAAATCAAGGGAATGAAGTTTTCATTAATGAGTACAATAAACCACCAAATATAGGACTACCACATTCCACCCAACCTTATATTGGCTAAGCCAAGTCTCTCTTCAACCAATCATCCTTGCGCCATATTCCAAGCATGAATGTGGGACTCATAGAACACACCAAAAAACACCAACAAGCATGGATGCCGCCGGAGCTCTCTGCCTACATTGTGAGGAATTTGAGTGCCTCCTAGTCTCTTAGGCTTTACCATAATCCATATTTTGAGATAGGGATCACTAGGGCCTACATCGAGACACACTCTCCGAGATTTGCTATACATCCCATCCTAGGACTACTAGGCCCAACGGAGAGAAATACACCTCTTGGATTTACCATATATCTCGCCATTCACCGGCAAGGATTTCTAGGCCCACTGAGGCACACAATTTGGATTTACGGCAACCCACAATCCATTTCAGGGGTTACTAGGCCAATGGCTTTACCATGATCCATAGTCTGGTTCAAGGACCACTAAGCCATGTGAATTTTAGTTCAGAGATCCACCCCACTCATCTTCTAATCCATCTGACTGTCCCACATTAATCGAGTATGAGAAACCCATCTCATAAAAAATATCAGGAAATGGAAAGGCTAGGCTGAAGAACATTGTCACACCTGGAAAAACCCATGCCATGATAGAAAAGAACCACATGCAATCCCATGCATGCCAAATCTAGCAAGGAAAATACACATGCAAATCGATAGCTGCAATGAATCCTATTGTAGCTACTTGATCCTGCCTTTCCTTGATTAATCTTTACTTCCTCTTTTCATTCTCTGCCTTTCTTGCTCCAATGCCAAAGTGCTCCATGAAAACTCTAAGTGTCCAAGAGTGAGAAAGAGAGAGAGAGAGAATAGAAGAGAGATCCAAAACTGAACTGATCAAAAGGTTACGCTGACCAATATTTCCCACTGATCTTTAGAAGCCTTTTTATTAATGAGACTTATATTTTCTTCATTTTCCATCATTTTCCTTCAATTTCCTCCTCACACGCAACCTGTGACCTTTCACCTTCCTTTTCTCTTAATTTCCATTATTTTAATAAATTAATGTGCCAAAAATGCCATTTTTCCTTTCCAAGGCCTTAAGCATTGCCTTTGCCAATTTCCTTAGCCATAAACAACCAAATGAACACCCACACTAGGATGTGTTTCCCACCATTCAGCTTGGAATACATGTCCCATAAACTGTGGTCTTATATTTTTTTACATGGAATTTTCACTAGGGTTGTTACAGAACCCTCCCCCTTGGGGAAACACCATCCTTAGTGTTCAGTGACACCTATAACCAACAAGACCACTGAAAAAAAAAACATACTACCCATGGAGCTTTATAACATAGCTCGTTGCAATATTTACAATGAGTGACCCACTCAAAAGAAAAACATCATGACAACTTGACCAGATAACAACCATACCGCATACTAGAGTGTTATAACACAACTCATTATGGTATTTAAAATAACCACATATACACATATGCACATTTGCTAAACCGACAAATAAAAGGATACGATGCCCGTATCAATCAACAAGGGAATCCAAAGGATCGCACCTCCACCCTCAAAGTAATACCATGATTCACCTCCTTCCCAAGAATTACAAAATACACTGCAAAGTCAAATGTGCATCCAGTGCCTTGCGCTATAATGCTACACCACTTGTGCTCTCAATGAAAAATTACTGACTCATTGTTCCAGGGTGCACTCCCAACGTGTATCTCATTCCATCTGATGATGATAATGGCCAAAACCAATATTTCTGTGGCCCTCCCTTCTCTGCTACGCAGTCCCTTGGGAAATTCGGTCACCCCTTTCATGCAATCACTCACCTCCCAAGTTCTGCTGGCACCCCCATTCCAGGAAGTCCATCCCTTGGCAAGGCTTCCTCACATTGGAAGATACAAAAACAAAGGCATATACCTACCTTAAAACCATCATACCGGTCATAGCATGCTCATGGAAATCAATGGACACTATTCGGTACTAGTGTCCCACAATGGCCCTGCTCCTGAAGTACTCTACCAACATACTGTTGCATGTTCTAATTTCTTTTGTTGTTGTTGCTAGTTATTGCAGTCAATTTCAACCACCCAACCGGGCATGTTCATGCATTCTTGTTCCACGCACATAATTTCCATTAGATTCAAATAAATTGAAATAACCTCAAATCATACCTCATTGGTAGCTCGTTAATAAGGTATAATTGCAATCCTGTTTGATTCTTGTCAAAACAAGTCAAACTAACTGTTCGATCAAAACATCATGTATAAAAATATTGCATCTGGTTAGCTCAAAACACAACCATATAGATCAACATCATAAATCACATCTAATGATCATAAACTAGAATCATAGATCACATATAATCATCATATACCATAGTCATAAGTCACATGCATAATAAAACTCAAATAAAATGTTGATACTTATCCTTTCATCAATCCTTAGCTTCTACCTTTGTATTTATTCCATACACACTCTAGATTGGTTTCCACACCAGACAAACACCCAATGCCTTCTCCTCAATCGTGTGCATTCAACATACAATCATACACTGCATACAACACCATGCAATACATGCTCCTAGTACCACATGCCCTCAACACATCATGTATGACATGCACACCATACCACAAATACACTAGTACCTCACGTACAAAGCACCACCTACACAATGTGTGCACAATATCACATGTACATGGCACCACCTACACAATGTGTACATAACGCCACATGTACATTGCACCACTGTACAATGTGTACACAATACCACATGCACGACATGTATGCGACACCACATGTACACAACACCACATGCACACAATGCCACATGCACGACATGTACACAACACTACCTACACACAATGCCACTTGTACAACATATACACAACATCACATGCACACAGCACCACTTGTACAATCATGCACACAACACCATATGTACATAGTGCCACATGTACAACATGCACATAACACCACCTGTACATAGCACTACATATCCAACATGTACATAGCATCATCTGTACACAACACTGCATATTGAACATGCCCTTAACACCATATGCAATATTCTCATAACACTATCTGTACCATCCTGCACGAAAAATTGCATAAACAACATGTACACACACTATATATACACAACACCGCATGTGCACACATCATAGATCCAACATGTACAACATATACAACATATGCACAACAGTAGGACCACACATCCAAAGCCACATTGTCCTTACCAAGAAACCTTTCTTCTAGTGTCTTATCCATGCTTATCATAGTAGGCTGCAGACCACACTGCTTTCACTTTCCTGATGTATCCCTCGATATAGCCCTTCCATAACATAAGCATAGGAATAATACAAGCATACAATATAAATTCATATTCACATGATACAGACCTCATATATTGTTGCGACTACTCTTCCTAATTGATTCCTCAAAAACCAGGATCCTCTTCATGTCATTCGCTTACGTAAGCAATCATCCTTTCAAAAGAATGATTCTTAACGACCCTATCAAACAATGACATAGATACACAAATACATATACATAAGCATTAGCATAAAACAATCATGGTCCTTTCAGACAAATATATACATACATACATCCATGTATACATATAAACACCAGCATAATCATGATCACAACAAAATTTCCAGATATTATAAGGTTTAGATTAAGATAAATTTCTTATTTTTGCACAACATGCACAATATTGAGAACAATAGTTCCCAACATAGCCAAGGAATTGACACCTCAAATCCATTTACTTTACCTTTTCTGGCTACCTTTCTCATGTGTATATTGCCACCATTCATTTACCACAATGGAACAACCAGTCCAACCGACTATCATAGTCTTACCTACCCCTACACTTACTCATGCACAGAGCCTTATCTGAGTCTTACCTTACCTATTGGGTACCATTCAGCTCTCTCCAAGCTCCACTTACTTTCCTCTTTCCTAACCAAATCCCAAGACTCAAAACATAGAAGGAAAACCAAGAAACAATAAGTGAAGACCATGAAAACCAATATCATAGACAAAGTGGCATGGCCATGCAAAATATGCAAACAAAAACCGCAATCTAAGCATGAAGTAAGAACTAAAAGAATTCAAGGGACTAACATAATCTTTGGCCAAAACAAAAAGAAAAACTCAATGAAATTCCCCAAACACAAGCAACATATAAACCTTTAAAATTTTCCAATATATCAGAGCTAGACATCAAGGTAGTTTCATATACTTGAATGATCCCATTGATACTTTACGTTAGTCTTGTCAAATTAGTTAATTATCATTTAATACTAGTCAGACATTATCTATGTGAAAAGAAATAGGTCCCATCCTCATCAGTTCCAGCTTCAATTCTTGTCATAGGTAAGAAAAAAACAATGTAATGATTAAATATGAAACATCAATCTTAAAATAACACACATCAAAGAAATGTAGCTGCAATGTTACAATGAAAAATACAAAATATAGAAACTATTTTTACCTAAATTTGACATGTAGTAATCTTGCATGATGAATGGACCATGTATACCAAAATAAGAGTCCTAGGGTATTTCAATTTCCTAGTTCTCATCTTGGTCTTCATTTTCTACATTGTGAACATGATCTTCTCCAAATGAACTATCATTATGAGCCTCCAAAATATTATGTTATGTTTCAAGTGAATTAGAGAAATTTTTTATATTTTTTTCTCCCCTTTTATCACAATATGATCATTGATGAGTCTCATCATTGGGTAATTATATGGGCCTTAATTGGCCTTAATTTACCTCCTAGCTTAGTCAAACCAATTATTCTCACAACTTATTGCATACTTTTGATTATATTTTGCTTATGAGATGAGTTAGAGTTGGATATTTTGCTTCGTGGTCTAATGTGTGTGTAATGCAAGAATAAAGGATAAAAGCAAGGGAAATGTAGGGATAAAAGGTAAAAGCAAGGAACTATGGTAAAATACCTTGGTAAAAACTTAGATGGGACAAGGGAGAGGAATTACAAGAGGTAAATCCTCCTCATTTACTGCCCATCCATTTGAATATCCCTCCATCAGCTAAAAGTACAAACATTCAAATCAGGAGTACTAAAAGACATCCAAGCAAGTGGAAGTACAAGCAACCTCCCTACTAGAAGGAAGTCAAGCTAATGAAAGTGAAAGTAAAAGTTACCATTAAGTTTTGAGTTGTACCTCCCTAATTTTGAGGGAAGGCGTTGAGACTTCAGATGTATAAATAGAGAGGCTCAGGACCTTGGCTTTTTTTAGTGAGTTAGCCAATAGTCATTGAGCTAGTCAGGATTTGAAATTTTACTGTGGAACTTTGCTTTGTAATAGTTTGATGTAATATAGTTCTTTTATAATGAAGATGAGTTTTGATTTAAGCCAACATTGAGTTAACTCAGAGGACTAAAGCTCTTAGGTTAGGGCCCAACCCTAACAGCCAAAGCTTCTCTTTATTGTATTGTTATCCTAGCTTAGATTCTTGTTTTTTGTTCATTTACTTAAGAAATTCATTTCCATTGCAATAGTAGCATAGATGCATGGTTTGATTGTTAATTTGGTTAAATAGTTGCATTTTCATTACAGTGGTTTAGAAAAGATTTATGGCTTTCCTGTTCATGTACTCAAACAATTTCCTGTTTTTTGTTCATTTGCTTGAATAGTTGCAGTGTCATTACAGTAGTGCAGAACATATTAATTATGATTTAGTTTGCTTCGTTCATGCTTTCAATTAGCCTGGTAGCAAAGAAAAGATCCACGAGGTTGCTCAGAGGTGTCTCGGCCTCACCTCCTCCCTCTGAGACCATGATGTGAGGAAGAAACCCTGTAGCAACCCCAAAAACACAGGGTTTTGGTTTTCACAAAGGGTTTGTTGTTTAAACACAGTCACTGAGTTCATTGTCACTATGCCTCTTTAATAGTCATCAGCTCGATTCACTCTCTTTCTATCATTTAGACCTCACTCACATTCCCATGTCATTCCCCTTCAGCATGAAATGCCTGAGCAGAAGCTGTTAAATTCATGTTTAAATAGTTTTTTCCGGTAAATTGCCTCACACAACAAAACTAATCAATCACCACTCAAATTCCTTTTTGCGTTTGACTTTTCGCCCTTTAAATTCCCACCGTCGATCTGTCTCAGCTGATCCGACAACTATCGCACACCCACTCACCAACCTACTTGGTCCATTCCCCACCGTGATGTGCCTTGCCAGATCTGATAGCCTTCACAAGATATCGTGTGGATCTCCTATTCAACCAAGGGCACGCAATATGAGTGGTTTCCCATGCTACGTGTTGGCCGAGGAGGCTAATCGCGTAAAATTCTACAAAAATGTTTACAACTTTGAGGGCGCGCAATGTTCCGCTTACCGCCCTCTAAACCCAGTTTCCCATTTTCACACGTTTTCTTTTGCCTACTTCCATCTCCACTGTCGATCTATCTCCTGATCTGACGGTTGTAGCTTCACTCGACACCATTTCCGCACATTCCTTTTGCCCGCGATCTCCACCATCCATCTATTGATTGATTCCGCAATATATTCTTAGTCGTCGATCTCGTTAGTTGACCATGTTCAGCCATCTACCTACGTAGCCTCCTCCAATCTGATCTCAGTCATTCATTTGCTTTCCACCCCCCTGATCCAACGGTTCTTATGAACTATTGCTCATTACATCCCCTTTCCACCATTTTGATCTCTGACCGTTCTTACGCTTAAACACAAACCTAGCCTAGTTTCCATTGTTTAACCCTTAGTCTAAGTTTTGATGTTTTTACTTCTGCAACTTAGGAAATTAGCATTACATTATTGCTTTCTTCATTTTTGCAGTAGAATAGCTCTCCACTACACTAGGTTTTCTCTCCTTCCATCAAAATCAAGCTTCTTCTAACCCTATAGAATTCTGGCTTGGAACCCCTGGGGTCTCTTGCCAGATGAGCAGTCACAATAACATGTATCTTCACCTCTACTTATGTATATAGCACAATCACCTCCAAGTTTGTATGAACCCTGGGTTGATAAGTAAAGTTGGTAGCCCTGGGAGTTGCAACATTCTTGCTGTAATACCTAGGCTCATTAATCGCCAAAGAGCTAGTGCTCTTTCATATGGAAAATTGTTAATGTTATACTTTTTTACATATAATCTTAAACATGTATCCACATGTTTATCAAGATTGTTCCCAAACTTTGACTTCAAGAATGATAGTGCACTAAACATTCTCTCACCCTCCACTGATCCAAAAATCATGGTTTGACACAAATCTACTAATTTGAAATATTCTGATATGTCTTCTTGCAGGTATTTGATAGCTTTTAAAGCACTTCATAATCTTGTTATAGCACCATTTTCATTAGGATTATCCAAAAAAGGATATTGCTTCCACATTGTTTTAGCAAAGTGTCCACCTTGTCGATTCATTTTTGATGAATCTAAAATGCCTTCAATTTGTTCTCCATATATCAATACTTTCTTGAAAAAGTGGTCTACTAAACATTTCAATATATTTTCAAATTCATTTTTTAAGTTTTTACACATTGACAATTGTTCCAATATTCAGGGTATACCACACATATGATGTCCAACAATTCATCTCGAGGAAATCGTTCTCTTACCTCTGATGATAGTGATCTTGCAATTTCTATCAAATTTTGTCTCACTGAAATCACAATAAATTGGTCTCTTCACATGGGGAAATCATTGGTGGTTCGTCATGTCTTACTAATATAATGAAAGGGAACCATATACCAACGCATTGAGATACATAGTATCCCTTTTTCATCAAATGAAAAAATAAAAAATAAAAAATCAATATTTTCTATATTGATGATCTTAGTCCAATCTGTAAACTCTCGACCAATAAAAGATTTTGGCATCATATACAAATTATCCAATGCAAGGCATGCTTACTTTCTCACATTTGTGTATTCTGCAATATACATTGTGCGATTCAGAGACATTTTTATGAGGAAATTCATTTCATGTAGCATATGAAGAATTCCAGGCAATGTCAATAATGTCTCTATATCAATTAGTCAAAAAAGAAGATCATAAGCGTTGTCTACATTGTAGCGATTTTCATACATCAACCCTACCAAATATTTGAACTCACTAAATAGTCTTTGAGCTGGTCCATTCAATGAGATCTATCTTGTATCAACATCTTTCAATAGCTTTTTTCCATCTGTAATAACATCTACAAATTGTTGAAACTCTAAAAGTCGTTTGGGACTACAAGAAATGTATGCATGAGTCTCACGTACAAGATCTTCAACTTTTGAAACTAATGGAAACTTGCTTACTATTTTAAATGAAAGGTTCGTCCTATGAACCATATAATGAATATCAAGCATATATGGTGAAGCTGATAGTTGTAGACTACCACAAAGGCCACTCCTTTGTCCTTGCATTACTGATGCTCTATCTGCTCCAAAACATACCAAATTTTTTTCAATCATTAAATGATCAATACCACTTTCCTTCAAACTATTAAGAACAAGTTCGTAAATATTTTTAGTTGTAGAAGTGTCTCTCATCTTTCTAATCCCAAGTAGATAGGAATGCCTAATATGGTAACTAACCATATAAATTCTCATGCAAATCCATGAAGTACTATCTACAATCGTAATCTCATCCAAATACAATGCCAAAAACCTAACATTTGCAATCTTCTCTTTCAAATGAGCCTTTTCTATTTGATCTAGCTGATATATTTTCCATTCCCAACAACCAATTACATAACAATTATGATGAGCCTTCGTATTGCAACAAGAATGTTGCAACTCCCAAGGCTACTGACTTTACTTATCAACCCAAGGTTCGTACAAACTTAAAAGGTATCAGCACTATATGTGTGGCATACAATGTGTCCTTCCCTTGCTGTCATGATGTAATGGAGTGCATGTACTGAAGACAAATCCTAAACTAATTGCAGAAAATGAAATGCTCGAAATGGAACCTTAACCTATTGCAAGAAAGAAAGTACAAGGAAAGAGAATGAAATCAAATGCTAAAACACACCATTTTCTAACTAACTCCTAAGAGGCTTCGCTTCAAAAGAATGCTGAGTTAACATGTATGTAATCCTACTATCCTAAGCACGTAGATTGAAACCATCAAATCTTCTACTACTGTGCATGTAAATGAATAAAATAAATTTGTTTTTCTTTTTGTCTTTTTTCATGTGAGAGTGTGAAAGCTAATATATTTTGGTGATGTGGAAGGTGGCTTGGAGATGATGGTGAATGGTTAGAAGGCTTGGGAGATAAGTAGGGACCCTTTTCTAGCTTCCTAGAAGATTTTTCCTCAATTCGGCCTCAAAACAGACTTTCATATAGGATGCTACAGTGATTTTCTACAGGATCCCCTGATTTCCTACAGGATGTATAGATTTAATATAATTCATCGAATGACCAAGTAAATAAAATCCAAAATGAATGAGAAAAATTTAACTAGGATGTCTTAGGTCCTCATTCCAAGTCGAATCACTCAAAAATACCTATGTTAATCCATGCAAAAAATAAAAATAAAAAACATTACTAGTTGAAAAATCTAGAAATTTGAGAACTAGTGAACTAGTAAGTCTAAAAAATGCCTAACCAAATCAAGTGCAAATGCAATGGGGTAGTTTTTTTTTATTAACTAGAATGTTTTTTTGATCTAATGTAAGTGGAACCAACTCGATTGAATCTTTTTGGCATGCTATAAAAAATAGCATATATTTATTGTTCTTTGTTAAAAAAGAGGTCCAACAATCTAGATTTGGGAATAAGAAGACTAATCCAAGCAGCTCAATGATTACTATGAAATTCCAAAGCTTTTCCAAGGATGAAATAATGCTTGTGATCCTGCAAAAGGACTTACATCAACCATTTAACTCAATCCAACAACAAGAAATAATTAATCATAAATGCAGAAATAGAAAGGAATAAAAACTAGAGATGCATGTGAATAAAAAATGAAAAAAAGGAAAGAAAATGATACAAAAGGGCTCTGAGGTTCCTGGGATGGCCAAGCCTAAGGAAACTCAGAGACCTATGGAGGAGAACAAGATTTAGAAGCTGAACATGACACCGATCTTCATGATTTTCATCAATAGAATTACATCCCTGCAAGAAAATACAATGGAGCTGCAAGAATACAAGCTTTCTCCACAATAACACTAATGAAAAAACTCCCCCTAGAAGAAAATTCGACTTGGTACTTATTCAAAATGATTAGGAATCATTCCCCATGAATGAAGGAAGCTTTCCCCACCAAAATCCCTTGATTAGTGGATCTAGTCCCCAATACTAGGAATTTGCATTAAATGGTAGGAAACAAATTCCTAGATTTTCTCAATCATTCCCTAGAGGAAAATTCAACTTAGTACTTATACAAAATGATTAAGAATCATTCCCCATGAATGGAGGAAGCTTTCCCCACCGAAATCCCTTGATTAGTGGAACACATTCCTAGATTTTCTCAATCATTGGAGTTCCACAATTTGTGCCATAATTCCTTAATATCTTATTGACTATATTATCTATTATTGACCCTCGAGTAGTAGGGAACAAGTCCCTAAATTATCTCCTCCTCCAACTCTTCATTATCTGCCCAATATTCTCATAATATTCCACAAAAATAAATAATATTAGGCACAAATATTCAATTATTCATAAACCTTCATAATGAATATATTAAAGTTAAAAATAAATTATTTAATGCAAAAAGAGAGGTTTAATGTGTTGCAGAATGGTCATACGCCTTAATTTATGTTTTAAATTAGAGGCATGGGCCTTAATTGATGTCTAATTTAGAGGTCCATCATACCCCCCCTATTGAAAGTGTTGCTCATCCTCTGAGCAACTTAGTGACCTCATTGTGCCTCATCCATGGCCCTGGTTGCCTCTCTCTTGTACATTAAGAATCATGGCTATAAGCTCTGGAAGGACAAGCCCAAAAACATATTTGTTTAAAGAAAAATCATTGTTTCTTGAGACCATTAGATTGCTTTCTTTCCCTTCTTCAATATGAGTTCTTGAATATTTTTTTAGTTTGGCAAGGTCTTCCACACCCTTATCAACCATCTACTACCTTGTTCCACCATTTAGACACCTCCTGTAGGATTTCTGGGTCAATATAATTCCTACAGGATCATTCTTTAGAAAACACAGTCCCTTTGTAAACTGAAGTAAAGGAGTGGAAAAAATGATAGAAATGGTGGAGGAATGAATGGTAATGAGTGGTAAAATAAAAATGTGAGTGACAGGGGTCTCTTTGTGATCCTACTTTGCTCTTCGATTGTCCTTGTTGTTGACCTACAAATGGAAATTTCATGAAAATGGAGAGGATGGTCTCTTTGTTTTTTTTTCAAGAATGAAATGGGATGGATGAATGATGAATAGATAGTGAATATGAAGTGGATGGAGGGCTTGGAGTGTTGTGGTGACCTTGGCCTTTGCAAAAATTTCTTCTTTTAACTGTTTTCCTCATTCCTTGAAATCATCACCCTTCATAATTTGACTTTTCAACATTGCATGAGTGAAGGTGTGAGTTGCAATTAACTAGTTGAAGGCGGCTAAGACTGGTAACCAATCCTTAGCTTATAAAACCTCATCTCTCATGCATTGAAAACAAATTTCTAACTATAATATGCTTAAGAGAAGAGGTCAAGAATATTGCATACTTGTACCTACCTAATGGTTGTTGGAGAGACATGCATGTTGCTGCTGAGTTGATGTTGATGTGCAGGTGTTGGATGGTAATGTTGATGATCCTGATGTCTAACTTTAACGTTTAAAGTGAAAAAGCCTATGATACCCATAAGTCATTCATTGTCTTTGGATGCTCATATTTCCTTTGTAACTGAAGATTTTCAGTTGAGCCTTTTTCAATTGAATTTGGCAGGTATATGGCAATGAATGACTTATAGGTATCGTAAAGCCTTTTTCACTTAAATTTATAAGGTATATTCAGATGACTTTTTAGAATAATTCTATCTTTTAATAAATTTAACTCTTGATGCATGGAAATATTGAACTACTACCAACATTCCTTATCAACATCCTCACCTATAGACTATGAAGTACGTAGGCCAATGTGCTATTATCTACAATCCAATTTATTGAAGTCACTCTCCTTCATTTCAATACTAGAAATAGGTGACAATTTTCTTTGTTCTATAGAAGTATGAGTTGGGATAACTGTTAAAGTGGAGACACACTCTAATATTCCATTCTTTTAAATTCTAGTTAGTGAAGTTATTCTACTCCATTTTGATAGTAGAAATAAGTGAAAATGTTTTTTGTCTTGTAGAATTATGAGTTGGGACAACTGTTTGAAAACTAAATTGCTCTTGTATGCTTCTAATTGTGTTTCTATAAGAAAATTCTTATGAAATCTATTATAAATGGATCAATATCCTATTACATCCTCTTAGTGTTCACTTCTACCATTATAAGAAAATTCTTATGAACTCTGTTATAAATGGATTAAGATCCTATTACATGCTCTCAGTGTTCACTGATGGAATTATATGAAAAATCTAATGAACTCTATTATAAATGGATTAAGATCCTATTACATCCTCTCGTTGTTCACTTCTGGCATTAGTATCTTAGGATTACTCAATAATTTGGGGAAGTAAATGCGGCAGATGACGTGGGAAAACTATTACTAACTCATTAACAATAAATGAGGCATCAACACTTCATTTTTAGAATATAGAATAGCACAACCTAACCCTTACACTTTGTAGCATACCATGAACATGAAATTTCTTAAACCATAAGAATATTTTGTGTTCACATCTAAAAAAAGGTTTCCATGTGCCATGGTTGGGATTTAAACTTTTCATCCACCTTCTATTTAAGTGTAGAATGGGAACTACCTTCTTTGTTTGCATGAACTCTTGTCCAAACACCACCTAATAGTCATCCAATAGAAAAATGGTAAGACTTGTCCTTTTGATCCATTCTCCCAACTTGATTCGAACATCCTTGACCATACCAACAATTATCTGATCATCTGAGTTAATGGATTTGAATGAGGTTTGAACTAGCTCAAAATACAATCATAGACTCCTCACCACATCCTCTCTCACAAAGTTATGAGTCATGGCACTCCAACTACTTCCATAGTGAAACTGGTATTCGGTGAAAATATATCTTCTTATAGCAAGATAAAACAGAGCATTGAGTAATGTCAACCAAATTGTGGAAAAGATATTCCTCCATTAAGATACATCATACAACAAAGAGCCGAGAAAAGTCAACCAAATTGATGAAAGGGTCTACTATAGACCACTGAATTTTGTGCATAAGCATAGTAAATATAACACCAATACTTAGGCTTGCAGAGTCTCATCTTTGGTCATTATCAAAATTTGTGTGAAAAATGTTCCTGGATTGTTTACTGTGCAAACTAGAGGTTTCTAGGAGAATTCAAACTCCAAAGAACTAAACTCCAAGTCATTTCTTGCCTAGCTACAACAAATTATTGGATGTTTTCTACTATGCAAGTAAAATAAATTGCTACAGTCATAAGAAATTCTCCCTCATAATTTTTGTTGATATATTTACACTTCATTTGAAATAATTAATAATAATAACTCTAATTTTAAGGTCACTTCCTAGCCAAATACCAAATTTTCTGATCATCAAATAAATGAAAATCCCAACACCAAGCAATGAAGGCTCCAAATTGGCCTAAAGCTTCTAGATTCCATTTGTTACTAAATTTTTTGCTAACCATATTATTTTTTTAAGGCCCCATCAAACACATAACTGCATAATCAAGGAAGTAGTTAGCTAAAATCCAGGGCAATTATGAGTGTCTAACTTACTATAACAACTCCATAATAGTTAGTATGTTGATATAATAAATGCTCATAAATGAAATAAAACTAAAACAATAAGAATGTGAGAGCAACATCTAATTCACATAATTGACCATAATATAATATTATACATCCCACAAAGTAAAAACATACATGGATTGTTCAAGAATAGCTAGAAACAAGTACAAGATGCATGCAGAAATATAGCTCCAACTAGATAGGATGAATGGATAGAGAAGTGTGAGAAAAAGTGTGTGCAAGAGATAATGAGATATCAAGAGGATGGCATGCAGATTTAATGGGACAAGAAGGAATGTCAGCAGGTGCAAGTATTGGCATTTATACCCAGTGGATTGTGAATCGAGAGAAAATATAGTTGGGGGACAAGGAACGAGCCTACAATTGGATCTTTATTCAGAGGCATTAAGCTGTTATGAGAGAGAATATAATTTGGGGATTGGGAGCAAGCCTGCAAATGAACCTCTTTTTTTAGAGGCCTCAAGTTACTATGTGAGTGTCTGATTTGTTCCATTATGTTTACCATGTTTAGAAGACATTAATGCAATGTACATTTATGAGGGAAAACTGCAATGAAAAATAAGACTTTCTTCCAAACTTAGATTGTTTCCTTATGAGTATGAGATATTGTTCATTTCTAAATACACTAGTATCTAATTACCAATTAGCAAGCCTCATCTTTGATCTGACCTATTTTCTATATGACAAATAGTGAATATACCACCTAAAATATCATGTTGTAATGTTGCAAGTGCATCCTTTCTCTTTTGTGTTTTTCATGATCCATATGGGTAGTGGAAACTAGTGAGTATACTACCTGAAATATCAAATTGATATAATATGGCAAGTGTATCCTTTCTTCTTCATGTTTTTTATGAGCCATATTGGAAATGGAAATTAGTGAGTATACTACCTTAACTATCATATTGATGTAATATGATAAGTGCTTCCTTTCTCCTTTGTTTTTTTTCATGAGCCATATGGGCAGTTGGATTTAATTATGAATTTAAGCACTCTTAATTTTACTTTTAATTAACCATATTTGCGCATGGATTTTCCCCCGAAAGAATCTAACCAATTATCATTTTCACAACCAATGGTGATAAGTCATTTATCTTTTTAAATGGATTCACGATAACAGATGGAACTTGGAAAACCATATTTGTGAAAATGAGTCAATTCTGAAATAAACGTCAAGGTGTGGACTTTAAAGCCAAAGACAAAGTAAAGTTATCTTGAATATTGGTTTCCATATTGATTTTCAGATATGTGGTCAGCAATTTAAACTTAATTAAACAAAAAATTCTATTGACACATAGAATTGGCCAAGAATAAAGGCACTCCTATGAAAATTTCAATTTTAGCTCACCTTGGTGATTCAGAATGAAAGGGTTGCTAGCATTGAATATTGTAGAAATTGAGAGAATAACAAATGCCTTTTTCTTTTTTTCATTTTTTTGCGGAAATGTTTTTGGGCGACGATTTTGCAGATCAGATATGAAATTTTTGGTGCAAAATTAAAAAAAATAAATAAAATATCTGGATTCCTTGCAAAAAAATACCCAAATTAAAATAAATAAAATAAATTAAAATAAAAAAAAAATAAAATAAATAAAATAAATAAAAATAAAAATAATAAAATAAATCGTCAAATCAGAGTCCGGATGAGGGAATATCGCTAATTTAAAATCAGCTATGTTGCAGAAATGTTTATGACGACAATTCATGGACGACAACCTCCTATCTTTTGTTTGCAATTTTGGTGTAGAATTTGAAAAAAGTGATTGTAGATCTAAGCTCCTCTCAAAAAATTTCTCCATTTCAAAAAAAAAAATGGGTCGAATCGGAGTTCGGATGTGGGAGATATCAACTATTTTTTTCAGAACTTTTGTGATGGTGGAAAAGTTGCAGCATGAATATGAGATTCTAGAGTGTCCAGATAAGGATTTCCAACACATAGAAAGATTAAAAATGGTCCTTCTATTTTCAAAAAAGGTTATAATAAATATTCCTAGTTATATTGACCAAGTTATGTCCATTTTAATTCTATAGCAGCATTTGAATCGGGTTCCCTTTGGAGACATGCCCTCCCACCCCACTTTAGTAGGCAGCTGCTTCATATTCATTAGTTTCAGCATATCTTCATTCGGCTTGGGTTCTTTGGAGAGGTGCCCTCCCACCCCAGGCTACGTAAGCACTTTCTACTTCATCAACAACCAACATCACGATTATGGGTCAACCCCACAAAATCCTTGTCATCAAAGTCCATTTGCTAGGTTGCATACTATTAGCATCACAGTTGGTCACAAGCATTACAGGGTATCTGTATAATCGAGTCTTCATTTGTCATGGTTATGGGTCATCCACAAACCCACACTTCATCAAATTCCATTTACTAGGCCACACACTGTCAGTATCATAGTTGGTCACAAGCATTACAGGGTATCTCTATCCTTGGATCTTCGTTCATCATGGTTATGGGTCATCCACAAACCCACACTTCATTGAAGTCCATTTGCTAGGCTCACATTGTTAGTATCACAGTTGGTCACAAGCATTACAGGGTATCTCTATCCTTGGATCTTCATTCATCATGGTTATGGGTTAACCACATAAAACCCTTCTCTTTCAGTGGCTCTTAATATTCAACAAAGGCTTCACAAGAGGGAACTTCACGCAATGGGGACCATTGCTTCTTAAGGAGGGAGGAATGATCCGAATAGAAAATGGCATCAACCCATGGTATTCATCCACCCATGGAATTACCCATGTATTGTAAGTGACATCCACCCATGGTATTGTGACATCCACCCATGGAATTGACCCGTGGTATTGTGACATCCACCCATGGTATTCATTCACCCATGGAATTGACCTGTGGTATTGTAACTGAAAAAGAATATAAGTAACAAGTCACATTTTGTAAAAGGATAGATTGTCAACCACAATGTAGCCTTTATAGTTATTATCTGTTTCAATAAAAATTTTCTTTGTGGTTTTTTTCACTGTGTGTTCTATCATTTTCTTTCTAGTATTGCAATAATTCAAATCTTGGGGGTCTCCCCCACAAGATCCATTTCAATCTTTTAGATCTTGGGGGCCTCCCCGCAAGATCTAGATCATCCTAATATATTAATATTGCAGCAAATACATCTTCGGGAACTTTTTTTGTTGCTCCAACAGTTTTCCATATGGGCATTCACAATTTTTGAGATTACAACTTGGTTTTTCTACTTTTCTAATATGCAACATTTGTAAATATTTCTAGTGCAAATATTATTCCTACATCTATAAAGGAATACAATGTACAAGCATACCTATATTGTTGGCACTTTCGAGCATTCAAAAAGACCCTATGTTTCTCCACCCTGTAGTTGTCGCTCGAGTTCAAGAAGCTAGACTCGCTAAATCAGTAATGGGAAATCTGACAAGTTCAAACTGTAACTTTTTGGCACATTCCAAGCATAAAGAAGGACACCACCATCGATCTGCCAAGCCTACCCTCATTCTAAAGCATGTCTACCAGTTGAAGAGTCTCCAATAATGGATCCCACGGGGAAGCCTCCAGTTTCAAATACATATGCAAGGGTGATGGATGCTCCCAGGAAGAAAATATATGGGATCATTAAGTAGGTGAACAAGCTCGGGAAGCCATACTCACACCAATAATGGGAAATCGAGGGCAGTTGAGTTCATGTTATAAATTTGAAATCAAGTTCACACTATAAATACAGGCGAAAATAAACCCAACCGCCTAATATCCAAGGCAAATTCAACTAGGCCTTAATATTTAGGAATGGATTATTGTTGAGGGTTCCAAGACCTAGAAATCAGGGGTGATTGAAGAAAATCCCACCCTAAAATGAGGCAAATAGGGGTGAATTGGGCTTGGAAATATATTTTTACAGGCGAAAACGAGGGGAATCTGGTGAATCGGGCTTGGAAACAAACTTTTACAGGCAAAAAGACATTTTATGGTGTTATTTTTATAGGTGAAAATATAATATTTATTTATTTTTAAAATATTTTTTGGGTTAACTATAGAAAATGGGTGTAATATAAAAATTATCCCTTCTAAAATATAAAAACCCTTAAATGTTTCCCATTGGCTAAGATTCACCCCTAAAATTTCTATGCTTCCAACTATTGTCCATGGAAGGAAAGAATCAGGCTAGTGTTTTTTGTGAATGAAATATGGGAATTTTATAAGAAGAGTATTTATAAGCCAACATATCTAGTTGATTTGAAAAAGAATGATAATTTAGATGTGAATGCCAATTTTATCATTCTTAATGGAGTTAAGGATCACTTGATACCTCATCTTTCTGGGAAGACCATTGCACACGATATCTAGAAGGCTCTTCAAGGTTTGCTCTAGAATAGTAACAAGAATCAGAATATGGTATTGAGTGAATATTGGGGCCACCAAGATGATAGATGGAGAGAATGCGAATTTGTATCTTACAAGGTTTCATCAAGTTCATGACAATCTTACTACCATTACTGAAAAAATTACATAAATTGAATTAATTATGTCTTCCTTGAAGGTTTTTTTGTAGGAATGTAAGCCATTTATCAAAGGATAGTCTCACTATAAAAGTTACTCATATTAGAATAGGTTACGGGATGATTTTATCCCATAGGAAATTTGGGATGAGGATATTCAAACAATAATTTTGATGAAGAGAATATGGCTCTTGCTAGTAAGATGAAGGGCAAAGGAAGTTCAAAAATAGCAAGAAGAAGAAGGATCTCAATAAAATGAAATGCTTTACATGTGGTGAGTTTTCTCATTATACAAGTAAGCATATGAAAAGGAAGAAAGGAGGGAATGAGAAGAAATAGGAGGTGGGAATGGTTGCTTCAATTTTATAACATGATGATTTCATGAGGAATTTCACTTGATCTCACATTTCTCAAGGAGCACCATTCATGAGGGTGCATGGTTCATAAATGGTGGAGCATCGACACATATGACAGGAATGCAAGAAGTATTTGAGATATTGAAAAAATGGGACTCTAACTTGCATGTGAAGATTGGTGATAAGAGTTAGAAGATAGTTAGAGGAGTCAAGGCTATGCCATTCAGGATTGAGTAAGGAGGGTTGTAGCAAGTCCAGGATGTAGCTTGGGTTTTAGAGCTCAGGTATAACATTTTGTTTGTTGGGGAGAAGTTCTTGGAGTTAGAGAGAATGGTTTGTACGAACTTAAGGGAAATCCTACTGCCCAAGGAAAGAATAAGGTCTATGAGACTTAAGGGGAGTCGAGTTTGATATGGAGTTTGTAGGTTCAGAGGGAGAATCCATAAACCAAGAAGAGGGCATCTTCATAAGGAATAAAGGATACTTCCATAGCTGACAAGGAGTAATACTAGAATGGATTAAAGGCCTATGATGAGAAGAATAAACAAGAGGCTTCTAGTGGCAAGGAAACTTCCAAGAAGAGTGTTGTTCATACTATAGGTTATGCTTCTATGATGGATAATGAAACATACAATGATTGTTGGAGAGCAACTATGAAGGATGATTGTTGGCTAGTATGGGAAGATGAAATGCTTCTAAGGAACGGAACTACCTCCCTTGCTAAGAGGAAGTGTTGGAAATTTTGTAGCTTGGGAGGTGCTCCCATAAGTCCTGGGTGCTTTAATTGTGAGGAGAAAACCCACAAATGGAGGTTTGTGGGTAAAGTAGCCAAGTTTGGTGGTTTTGGACCCAAATTCGTGGACTTAAAACCCAATTTAATTATTATTATATTTAAATTCAATTTTGAGGAGACTCTTAATGTCTCAAGAGGGATCTTAAGGCAACAATTGGAGAGATATAAATAAGATTCCAATGGAATTGTCAAATCACAAGTGCAAAGGATCTCACTTGTGCACTAGAAAAAGCCTAAGGAAGTCACATATCTCAAGAAGAATAGCCATAACCTAATAAGAGAAGGATATCTTCCTTTGGAAGAGGTCGAGTTTGGGAGTATTCTGTCTTTAAGAGAGCTTGGGTTATGTTCTTGGTTTAAATTATGGTTAAGGCCATCATGGAGGGTCTATCCTATATAGCTAAGAGAACCAAGGTACTGTGAAAGGAGGTTTTTGTCTATTGGGAGAGGTATGAGACCTCAAGTAGGAGGTTGGATTATGAAGTGACCTAGATGGAGTCTATAATGCTTGTTCTATGTTTAGTCCACAGCCCTAGGAGAGATATAAGAGCCTTAGCGACCAACCCAGGTAGGCTGAAAGGCCTTAGGATCATAAAAAATAGTTTGAGAGCCTTCTTGGGGGGGTGGAATACCTCTAGGCCTATGGTAAGGCTAGTAGAAAGTGGTTATAGTAGATTGAGGTGGATAGTAAGGAAGAAGAGCTATTAATGAGAATATTATTAGCCAATGGAGGGGATAATAGAAAATTTTTAGTCTTGGTACAATACAGTGGGCTAAAGGAGAAGCCTAATTGTGAGAAGCGAGTAGAAAGAGATTTGGAAGGAGTTAAAATCTATGTGAATAATTTGAGGCAAAGGATAGCCAAGAACATTGGAAAAAGAGGACTGAAATGGCTGAAAAAAACGATTTACCTAACAACTAAGTCAAGTTATGTTGTCTTTGTTTTCATGAGAGGATGACGTTCTAAAGGATATGACCTCAACCCTAGTGATAGATAGTAATTTTATTGTATTATAGCATTTATATTAGGGTTTCTAAAGGGCCATGATCCCTGGTATAGGACCCCAACGTTCTCTTATTTATGGATTGATAACAACAAATTTTTGGCCATATATCTTGTGTAATTTTTTAATTTCAATATTGATATTCTCCGCTAAGAAAATTTGTTCATGGTTGAGCATTTCTAGTGTGTCTATGTGTTAATATAGTCATAGACCAGACCTAGAGTGCAAGGGAATTTCAACCAGAAAACCAGAAATGTTTATGTTTGATGAGTGAAACACCATCAAATGATCCTTGATATCAGATGTTTTCAAAGTCATAGTACTGGACGAAAGAGAGTTGAGAAGTTATCATGGTTTTTGGAGGGAGGGCCCAAATTTGGACCCCATTCAATGGGTCCTCTACATCATCGACTAATCTTCATCGATGAAAACAACTAATAGTAGATAACTAGTAATGAATGTTGAAAGATAATAAAGGCAAAGAAATAACCCACATGTTGCTTTGGATCTAAGCTACTCTATCACCTACAAAGCCCTAGCCTCTCCAAAACCTTGATGCCACATTTTTTCACCTATTGATTAATTATTTTTTGATAAAATTTGGCTTATTAGTTAATATTCCAATTAAAATATTTATATAGATAATAAATTACAATATGAAATTTACTTAAATGAAACCAATCACACAACACAACTTTGGTAAGATCATTCATCTTGTCATATTTGCAATTTCATCATCATCCATCCTATCATATTTACAATTTCATTTATTTTCAATAGATCGAAATTAGTTTATTTTTTTCCCCAAGGAAAAATCGTAATTTCCATTAATGAAGAAAATGAAAATTACATGTAGTAGATGTTGATATAGCATATCCATATGAATATGAATCAGTACTGTAGGTCTCTGATCATAGTAGCTATGAGATCCTACTATACATATACAAAAATGCAAAAATTGTAAATATGATTGTATCGTTGCCATCGATCACACATGATACTTTATATAAATACATATTTTTAAAAATGAATATGTGAAAAATAACAAAAGTATAAACATAGAGACAAAAATGATGATCTGCTAGTATTTTGTCTTTTCAATAACTTTTCCCTATCTGCATTCCCAGCAAGGTCGATGAATGGACGATGATAATATTGATAGTGGTCTATCCATTATATTCGTGGATCACCCATGTGCTTGGCTCTTACTGTGCACCTTCTTTGGATAGCTGATCGACAACATTCTTCCTCTCCCTATATATATGGCAACAAAACATTTGTTCAAATTGTGCTTTTACCATAAGAGTATCATCCAACATATTTCTGAGTGTGTGTGTGTGTGACAATGAAATGTTCAATTGAACTAGTAAATGACAATTTTGGAGTCACCAAATACATGAATCTTCCTACACCCTTTCTCCAAAGCATAAATAAGCATAAGTTTCAAACTATATAATATAGCATAATTATTTGTTCTAGTTCCAAACCCAAAAATCATCTTGAAATAGTGATCATTATTAAGGTAAAGGAGCACAGCACCTCCATTGTTTTTTTGATTTGAAGATCCGTCAAAATAATCGATAAATTCAGCAGATATAGTGCAGATTAAGAAAGATTGTTCCACCTCCGACATGAGATCATATATTGCAATAATTTATGCTCCCATTTTCTCAAGTGGTGTGAAAATTTGGTTACCAAAAAAATTCTTGTTCCTGCTTATCCATATGGCCCAGCAAACAAGAATAGGGATGTTCCAGAGTTTTTGAGGTTTAACTTCATCACACCATCCTTGTCATGCATTGATGATCATTGTGTCATTCCAATTGAATTGTATGCTCAAGACTTGGTAGATTGATTCCCATATCAAATTTTCAATTGGGCATGATAGGAAGAGGTGATCAACTCGTTATTCGGAGCAGCTGCACAATGTGCACCATGATGGTCCTTGAAAATCTCTTTTTTTTAGGTTGTCTTCTTTTGAAATTTTGTTTGTTAAAATACACCATAATAAGAGCCTTACCATCGGAGGGCTCTTCAATTTCCATAAAAAATTCAACCACCAGCAAGTATCTTCTTGCTTCTTGTGCTCATAGTGGCTAAGTATCCTTCTTTTGGATTGTAGACACCCCTTTCGATTTTTCCCATACCAGTTTGTCCTATTGTTTCGATATTCAAACATGGGAAATCATTAGAGAATTTCTATAATTTGTCCAATTTTTTTTCCAATGAATCATGATGTTTAATACTTGTAAAGACTTCCATCCCCGTCCCCAAATTGATGAGGATTTTGGATCCATGATTTGATTAATTGTTTTGATTCCCTGATCATTTTAAAATATAATAAGATCAAGAGGGGGATTATACCCATCACCACAACCAAAGCAGGGATCAATGCCAACCAGCACCTCCTCCCCTGATCTGATTCTCCAAGCCAACCCTGATTCAGTGGTGTTGAAAGATGCTACCACAGCTTTCTAGATCGAAGAAATGTTTACTCTGCTTTTGTTTAGTGTTCTAATCCATTCAATCATAGACAAAGCACTGCTATACTTACTCATTACCACCTTTTTCCAGAGACTTTTAGTTGTAATAAGCCTCCACCCTAGCTTTGCAACAAGTGCCCTAAATAAAGTATGTAGATCCTTAATGCCCCACCCTCCCCATTTTTTAGGGAGGGAAATTATCTCCCATCTAATCCATGTGAAAATCCTTCCTTCTTCCCCCCTCCATAAATATTCACAACATCTTTTCTGAATGATGTTTATAATGCCTATTGGAATCCGTGTTAAATCCATCCAAAACACATGAATCGCCTCCAGAACCAATTTTATAAGAACTAAACTGCCAACCCGTGAAATCCATCGATGAATCCATACATTTAGTCTTTTTTAAAATTTCGCAATAAGCCACACCCAATCATTTTTCTGGTAATTGTTCGGTTTTAAACAAAAAACTAGGTATTTGATACCTTCTTCCAAGTCTATCAATTGAAATGGAAATAAGCCTATTACAAATGAAATTCTCTCTCTGGTGCAACTTGAAGTGGAGATAATGGAATTTTGATGGTTTGCTTCCATGCCTATCACTTTCTTAAATGATTTTATGATCTTTTCCAAAGCAGCAGAATCATGCCTTATACCATTGAGGAAAATCATCACATCATCTACAAATAATAAGTGTGTAGTATTAATATTTTCTCTAAGAGGCGCACCTTTTATAAGACCCCTACTCCTTGAATCCATAATAAATATACTTAAAACTTCCATTATGAGAATAAATGATAACGGGGAGAGGGGCATCCTTGCCTCAATCCTCTCTCCACATGGAAGAACTCAAAGGTTGATCCATTTATCAACACCGCAAAAGAGGATGAATTAATACAATAAATAATCCAATTTATGAAGTTTATGTGGAAACCTAGACACATGAGTAGCATTCTAATATATAACCAGTTGGATTTTTCATATGGTTTTTCCGGATCAATATTTAAGATCATGCCTTTCAAATTCTTTGTCTTTAGGACGTCTGATGCAAGAGCATGTGACTTGGAGGGAAAAATCTTCAAACTTATTCCAAAAAATCCAAAAAAAATCTACAGGCAAAGGAGTGGGGTCCTTTAGCCATCAATTTCCATGCTTTTCTAGTTTAGCATAGGGATAGAATCTAGGAATAGGATCATGTTGTAATAACTATTATATGGATAAGCTGTAGTGGAGGTTCTCGAGGAGGATGTCTTGTAGAACTATTAGTCATAATAACTAGGTTTCTATTTTAGGAACTGGTTGCTAAAATGAACCAGTAGATATGTAATTGGCATGCTATTGTAAAGGGATTGGGACCAAGTGGGATTTATCTCTTACTTTCAGAAGGAAAGAATAGGATATCTCTATATTGGTTGATCCCGGAGACATTGTGATATTCGAAACCCTCTATGTGCATTTGAACTTATGGTTCTGTGTTAATTTGGTATTTTATGTGTAATTTTGGCTTTAGGCAGTGTTATCTCCTAAGTTCTTATAACAGTGGTTCGACCTTTGTTTTCCAATTAATACTTTGATTAAAGTCTGGTTGAGTGTTTTCCTACATATCAGTGTGTCCTGTTTTCCTTATAAGCATCGTTGACTTCCGCAAGCAAAAACTCAGGTTTACACTATAAAACTGCGAAAACTTAGTTAGAATCAAGTTCTGGATTTGAAATGCTATTCAAGTTTGGATGATACCCATATCGGGTCCACACCCATATCGCATCGCAGTGTTGGAGCGGGGAGAAACTTGCCTTTGGAAGCGTCGAAGTCTGAAGTGGCGTTTCGGATCCGAAACCATAATAGGAAGGTTTTAATAACCTGTTAGGTCTGCGGGCTTGTCGGATCGCAAGTCTCCAACATAAGAGCTTGGCGAGGGACTGTGGAATCGCCGATTGCAAATTTGCAATAACCCCACATGGTATCACATCAAAAGGGCCATTGTATTATGTCCCATTCCTTGGAACCGCCGATAGTGTATTTCGTACACAGTTGCATTAATTCTATTCAAAATCACTGTCGATAGTGTAATTTGTAATTCCTATGGAATTACAGTTCCGATAGTGGAAATGAGGCTCTGTTTGTAAATTGTTCTCGATAACAAGAGTTGGGGTGATTAATCGGAAAGGAGTTGTGATAGTAACCAGAAAAATGGAAATTAATAAGCAGTCAGTCTAACAATAGATAATTGATACACCAATTAAAGTAAAAGGAGGAATTCAGCCAGAGTTAGAAGAAATTGTAGCCGGATTTGGAAGGTTTTCTATATCACCTACACCCAGGCCACCATTAGTGGTATCAAAGCCACCTATTGACACTGAATTGAATCTCAAAAGCATGAGAAGGAAATTTAATATGGCTTTCATAGTTGGAAGAGGATGAGGATGTGGTGGAAGAGGATGGCCAGTTGCAAATGCTGAAGTGATGGAAGTTGTGCAACAGATGCAAGCTAGATTGGATGCATTAACAACAAGGAGAAATATAGATGATGGAGATGTTAGTGAGCCTGAGGTTGAAGCTGTAGAGGAGGAAGTTGTAGCAGTGACTCCGAAGATGAGATTCTTCCAGTTAGTGTTGAGATCCACAGCTAGGCCAAGGACTGAGGTTTCAATATATGAAGGAGCATTGAACCCAGAAGAATTGATAGACTGGATTAATGGCATGGAGAAATTTTTTGACTATGAAGAAACAAAAGATGAGAAGAAAGTAAAGTTTACTGTCACCAAGCTAAAAGGGCATGCAGCACTTTGGTGGGATGGAGTACAGGTAGAAAGAAAGAGACTTGGCAAGCAACCTATCAAAAACTAGAGAAAGATGGCAGCAAAGCTAAGAGTTAAGTTCCTACCAAGTAATTATCAGCAAACCTTGTTCAAATAGATGCAAAATCTTAGACAGAGGTCTATGACAATGATACACAGAGGAATTCTATAAGGTAAGCATAAGAGCTAGACAAACTCAGGATATAGATGAGAAGGTGGCTAGATATGTGAATGGTCTTAGGATGGACATTCAAGATAAGTATATTGTCTCCTAAAACAGTAGAAGAAGCTTATCAGATGGCATTGAGAGCTTAAGAAAAACTCATGAGGAAGCAGTCAACCAGAGGGAGAGGTACTTTCTGAGGAAGGGGAAGTCAAGGTGGTAGAGGAAGATCTACATCACCTAAAGATGGAGCTAGTAGTAGCTCAACCCAGCATGCACCCGCAAGAGGTGATGCAAGAGGCAGAGGGAGTTTTCCTAGAGGAAGAGGAGGTAGAGGAAGAGGAAGAGAAGTAAGATGTTACAGATGTAACAAACTAGGACACAGAGCTTTTGAGTGCCCAAAGAAAGCATAAACAAGTCAGAGGAATGCAATTGTTGCTCAAGCTGAAGGAGAAGCAATAGCAATAGCAGTGACAGAAGAAGAAAATATACCAGAGAGAGGAGAATCTTTGGTAGTTAATAAAGTTTTTCTCAAGCTAGCAAAGGAGATAGTTGAACCATCACAAAGAAAGACTTTATTCAGAACAGTGTGTAAGGTTCAAGGGAAATGTTGTCAAATGATCATTGATAGTGGCAGCACTGATAATTTGGTCTCTACAAAAGTGGTGGAGAAATTGAAGCTGAAGACAATGAAACATCCAACACCTTACAAGGTGTCATGGTTACAAAAGGGACATCAACTATTAGTGAATGAACAATGTGAAGTGGAGTTTCAGTTGGGTAAGTATAAATATAACATTGTATGTGATGTGATGCCAATGGATGTTTCACTTATTTCTTGGAAAACCTTGGCAATATGACAGAGGAGCTATGCATGATGGGAAAAGAAAGACCTACAAGTTTGGAAAGGATGGTATCAATCATACGTTGCTGCTTCTGCAAGAAGAAGATGCATCAAGAAAGAAGACTAATCCAAAAACTTTGTTACTAGGAGGAAAGGAATAGTTGAAGTAGATTGAAGAGAATGACGTAAATTTTTCTATAATTTACAAGCCCAAGGTAATAATGACTTCTACTAAAGTTTCTGATTTACCCATTGAAATTCAAGAAATGTTGGAGAACTATTGTGATATTGTTGTTGATAATTTTCCTAATGAGTTACCACCCATTAGAAGAATTAGCCATCATATAGATTTGATTCCTGGAGCAAGTCTACCTAACAAAGCAGCTTATAGAATGACTCCTACAGAAAATGAAGAGGTTAGGAAGCAGGTGCAAGAATTGCTTGACAAAGTGCTGATCAGAGAAAGCTTGAGTCCTTGTGCAGTACCAACAGTGTTGAGTCCAAAGAAAGATGGAGGCTAGAGAATGTGTACAGATTCAAGAGCCATCAATAAAATCACAAACAGGTACATATTTCCTTTACTTAGAATTGAAGATTTAATGGATTGCTTGAGTGGAGCAAAGTATTTCTCAAAACTAGATCTTAAAAGTGGGTGTCATCAGATAAGGATAAGAGAAGGGGATGAGTGGAAAACTACCTTTAAGACAAATGAGGGATTGTATGAGTGGAGATTAATGCCTTTTGGGTTGTCAAATGCACCAAGTATGTTTATGAGACTCATGAATGAAGTTCTTAAAGAGTTTATTGGTAAATTTGTAATAGTATATCTGGACAATATATTAGTTTACAGCGGGTCTAATGAGGAGCACATAAGACATCTGAATTATGTCTTGCAAAGGCTACAGAAGGAGAAATTATTGCTAAATTTGAAGAAGTGCTCATTCATGAAAGAAGAGCTAGTGTACTTGGGTTTTGTTATTTTTGCTGAAGGACTGAATATGGATCCAGAGAAGATCAAGGAAATCATGGAGTGGCCTTCACCTAAAAGTGTTTTTGAGGTAAGAAGTTTTCATGGTATTGCTAGTTTTTACAGGAAATTTATAAAGAATTTTAGTACAATCAATGCTCCTATTATTGAGACCATAAAGAAACATAAACAACCATTTAGATGGACTACTGAAGCAGAAAAGAATTTCTAGCTATTGAAGAAGAAGATCACTGAAAAGCCTACTTTGGTTCTACCTAATTTTAGTAAACATTTCCAAGTGAAGTGTGATGCCAGCGGAGAAGCTATTGGAGGTGTATTAAGTTAGGAAGACAGACCTATAGCTTATTTTAGTGAAAATATGAATGATTCAAAGAAGAAGTATTCTTCTTATGATAAGGAGTTCTATGCAGTTGTGCAGTCATTGAAGAAATGGAGGCATTATCTAATGTCAAAGGAGTTCATACTTTATTCAAATAACCATGCACTACAATATATTATGCAGCAGCCAAAGCTTAACCAGAAACATGCCAAATGGGTAGAGTATCTTCAAGGTTTCCATTTTGTCTTGAAGCATATAAATGGCCAATCAAACAAAGTTGCAGATGCCTTAAGTAGGAGAAGTGTATTATTTCAAGAGAGTCAAATCCAAGTGTTGAATTTTGATTTTCTTAAAGAATTGTATGAAACAGATCCAGATTTTAAAGAGGCATTTGAAGCTTGTAAAAATCTTGTTTTGGTGGATAGGAGTAAATGGTTGGATTAGTTCTTACAAGATGCACTGTTGTTTAAGAGAAATCAGTTGTGCATACCAAAATGTTCTATGAGGGAGAACTTAATCAAAGAGAAACATAGTGGAGGACTTATAGGACATTTTGGTGTAGAGAAGACTTATGAGTAGTTAAACATATTTTATTTCTGGCCAAAAATGAAATCTAAAGTGGAGAAGTATGTGAAAACTTGCAAAATCTGCCAATATACAAAGGGAAGAAGCCAAAACACGGGTTTGTATGTTCCATTACAAATTCTAGATAGGCCTTGGGATATGGTAAGTATGGATTTTGTTTTGGGCTTACCAAAGACTCAAAGAGGTAATGATTCAATTGTTGTTGTAGTGGACAAATTTTAGAAAATGGCACACTTTATTCCATGTTATAAAACTAGTGATGTTTCTCACATTGATAATTTGTTTTTTAAGGAGGTTGTAAGATTGCATGGGTTGCCTAAAAGTATTGTCTCAAACAGGGATTCCAAATTTGTTGGACATTTGTGGAGGACATTATGGAAGAATTTGGGAACTAAACTAAGTTTCAGCTCTGCATATCATCCACAAATTGATGGACAGACTGAATTTGTGAACAGGATTTTGGGAAATCTTTTAAGGAGTCTTACTGCAAAAAAACCAAAGCAATGGGATCAAGTGTTGGCACAAGCTGAATATGCATATAATGACTCACCTAATAGGAGTACAGGACAAAGTCCATTCCATATTGTTTAAGGAACTCATCCAAGAGGAGTATCTATGTTAAGAAACTTGGGAAAAGATGAGATGAGAAGTGCAGAGGGAGAAGATTTTGCTTAAAAAATGCAAGCAATACATGAACAAGTGAAACAGCAGCTGCAGGATAGCAACATCAAGTACAAAAATAGAGTAGACATGAGAAGAAGAAAGGTGAACTTTGAAGTTGGAGATTTGGTTTTAGCACACCTCAGAAAGGAAAGGTTTCCAAAGAGGGAGTATAACAAATTTAAGTTCAAGAAAATTGGACCGTGCAGAGTATTGAGGAATTTTTTGCAAATGCATATGAGATTGAATTACCCCTTGATGTTGGAATATCACCAATTTTCAATTTTGTTGACATGTACAAGTATGAAGGTGAAACTGCAAATGATACAGAAAAGGATCAAGAGACCCAAGAGATTGACTGGGTAAAACAGTTACCCGCAGCAAAGGAATTGCAACCAGAAATAATTCTGGACAAGAAGGTGTTTAAGAAAACAAGGGGACGAGAGTACTTCCAGTATTTGGTAAAATGGAAGGATCAGCCAATCGCTGAAGCTACTTGGGTTACAGAAAACATGCTATAGAAACTAAGCAGTTGTGTAGATGAGCTCATGGACAGGAGCCCATGAAGAATTTTGTCCTCAGGAGTTTGATGTAGGAGCATGTGACTTGGAGGGAAAAATCTTCAAACTTATTCCAAAAAATCCAAAAAATATCTATAGGCAAAGGAGTGGGGTCCTTTAGCCATCAGTTTCCATGCTTTTCTAGTTTAGCATAGGGATAGAATCTACGAATAAGATCATGTTGTAATAACTATTATATGGATAAGTTGTAGTGGAGGTTCTCGAGGAGGATGTATCGCAGAACTATTAGTCATAATAACTAAGTTTTTGTTTTAGGAACTAGTTGTTAAAATGAACCAGTAGATATGTAATTGGCATGCTATTGTAAAGGGATTGGGACCAAGTGGGCTTTATCTCTTATTTTCTAAAGGAAAGAATAGGATATCTCTGTATTGGTTGATCCCGGAGACATTGTGATCTTCGAAACCCTCTCTATGCATTTGAACTTACAGTTCTCTGTTAATATGGTATTTTATGTGTAATTTTGGCTTTATGCAGTGTTATCTCCTAAGTTCTTATAACAGTGGTTCAGCTTTTGTTTTCCAATTAATACTTTGATTAAAGCCTCGTTGAACGTTTTCCTGCATATCAGCGTGTCATGTTTTCCTTATAAGAATCGTTGAGTTCTGCAGGCGGAAACTTGGGTTTACATTGTAAAACTGCGAAAACTTAGTCAGAATCGAGTTCCAGACTTGAAATCCTATTCAAGTTCGGTTGATACCCATATCGGGTTTGCACCCATATTGCATCATAGTGTTGGAGCGGGGAGAGACTAGCCTTTGGAAGTGCCGAAGTCTAAAGTGGAGTTTCGGATCTGAAACCATAATAGGAAGGTTTTAATAACCTGTCGAGTCTGCGGGCTTGTCGGATCGCAAGTCTCCAAAGGAAGAGCTTGGCGAGGGACTGTGGAATCGCCGATTGTGAATTCGCGATAGCCCCACGTGCTATCACATCAAAAGGGTCATTGTATTATGCCCCGTTCCTTGGAACCGCCGATAGTGTTATACCAATCTTATGGAATAGAACCTGTTGATAGTGTATATGTGTATAATGCTTCCTTTGGAATAAAACTCCGCCGATGGTGTATTTCCATGTAATAATCACATTATAGCCATTTGAAGCCGCCAATAGTGTATTCCATACACGGTTGCATTAATTCTATTCAAAAGCACTACCGATAGTGTAATTCGTAATTCCTATGGAATTACAGTTTCGATAGTGGGAAAGAGGCTCTATTTGTAAATTGTTCCCGATAAGAAGAGTTGGGGCGATTAATAGGAAAGGAGTGGTGATAGTAACCAGAAAAAGGGAAATTCATAAGCAGTCAGTCTAACATTAGATGACTAATACACCGATTGAAGCAGAAGGAGGAATTCAGCCAGAGTTACAAGAAATTGTAGATGGATTTGGAAGGTTGTCTATATCGCCTGCACTCAGGCCACCACTATCCAATTCTTCCTATGCAACTCCAATATCTTTGTGTATTTTATGATCTTCCAAAAATGAGAATTGTTCCTTTGAGATGTTCTTGGATATAATAGGCTTCAATCCATTTGCCATAATTTTGGAAATGATTTTGTAAATATAATTACGTAAAGAGATGGGTTGATATTCATTGAAGGTTTGTGGATTATCCACCTTAGGGATTAGGGCTATGAAAGTAGAATTGAAAGAATCATATATGCTACACGATAATTTGCATTATTCAATCACTTTTAAAATATCATTCTCAATCGTCTCATATAATTCCGAAAAGAATTCAACTAGCCATCCATCTAACCCCATACTGTTATCCTTTTTAAACTAGTGAAGAATTACTTCTAATTCTCCAGTTGTTACAGGTGCCATCAACTCTTCATTTATAGCATCATCAACATACCTAGGAAATAATCAAGCAATCTGAATGATCTTTGGAAGAGTGACATCTTGAGGGGAAAAATGTTTGACTCCTATTCTTTCCAAGTCCCTGAAATTTGATGTCATTTCACCATGATCGTCTTTGAATGACCAGATGATGTTGATGGCCATTCTACTTTTTGCATATTGTTGAAAAAAAATTATATTGTCGTCCCCAACATGTAACCATATTGCACGACTTCTCAATCTCCATTATTTTTCACGCTCTGACAAAATTAGACTTCTCCAATTCCAATTGAATGAGTCTCAATTTGGAGTCATTGTTATTATATGCCCCCCCTAGTTGATCCATCCACCCAATTTCATCCTAAATATTCTTTAATTTCTGCATGTCATGCCTCCTTTTTTGCTTTACCCATTCAATCATCTTTTGCTTGAGAGCCTTCAAGTTTTCTACAAAGCACCTAACTGAAGATCCCTGACCATCATCTACAATGGGCCTCCATGTATCCCGAACCAATATTTTATATTATTTTTGCTTTATCCATGAAGTATTGAATTGAAAGGAGATTCTGGTTTATGGGAGAGTCAAACTAGCTCCATGAATATAGGAAAATGGTCCAACGCACCCCCACTCCCAATCCGCTATCTTAAATTTGAAATAGTTTCCAAGAAAGAAACGCAGATCATAAATTTGTCCAATCTAGTAGGACCCATTTTCTCACTAACCCTACAATTTTACCTGGTAGGCTTGATCTTTTCCAAGTCTATATCAAGAATATTATCTGCATCAATCATCTGAGAAAATAAACCAAAGAGAGGATCAGGATGAGCGTGGCTTCCCCAAATTTCCACCATTTCTAGAGAAATATTTAAATACCCGTCAATAAGTAGATTGGTTGCCTACATGAATGATTTAGACATAAGTCTATTATATAAAATCACCCTATCCACACAAGGGCAATATATATTTACCAATCTAATCTCCAAACCATGTTCTTTTGAGAAATAGTCTACCACAATCACACTCTCGCATCCCCAGGTATTAATAATCTTCATTGGTTTCTTGTTTACTCCTAGGGACAAACCGTGAGAGCATCCATGAGCGTCATTTACAAATAAATCCCAGTATTTAAGCATCCCATTCAGGGTATGAACAATATATAGGCTAGAACCTAATGTATCCTGTAGGAATATGACATCCAACTGCTCCTCTGTGATCAGATGCCCCAAAGCTAGTTTTTTAGAGGCACTAGCAAAATCTTTTTAATTGAAGGATAGAAACTTCATTAGGGAATAGAGGTTGGGGCATAATATGCTCTAAGGACCCCGTCTAAGGATAATTGATGACCAACCACAATGTCTTGACTACATTGAAGAATAGCTTTCGAAATATGTGACTGCCTACTTCTAGGGATTCTACCAATTTTAGATGGTGAAAGATGAACCAACCCACCCCTTGAGGTAAATAAAGGAATGCCCTAATCTAAAGGTCTAAGTCTAGATCTAAGGTTATAACGATATTGCCTATAGTCGAACAATGATGAGTTCTCTAATCTAGAGATAGATGGGCAAGGGGCAGCACTATAAGTAGTGATTGGTTCAATCAAACAAGCGATAACCCCCCAGATCCATATTAGAAACCCTTCCCATATACAATGAACAAGAAGACTCTGTAATATGAATAGACAAAATAGACTTACATTGATCAAGAATAGAGAGAAGGGTGGGAGAAATACCCGATAACAAAGGAGATATCCTAGAAAATTATTGTCAAGCTAACGACCCCATATCCTTTGTATGTGTTAGTGCCTTATCAACACAGTTGATACACCATCCCACAAGAGATTCATGAACCCTCAATTTTTTAGTCTCCCCCACCTCCTCACTAACATAAACAACACCGATCTTTGATCCACCTCCCCCTTGGGCTTCTTTTTCTTTTAGAACCAGAGGGAAGTCCCTATAAATGTGTCCAACTTCGTGACATCATCTGTAGTGAAATGACTGTTGGCATTATGGCTAAAGTGTTGTCCTTGATGGCAACCTATTCAGGTGATGGATCACTATACAACAGGACAGTAGCAGAGCTTGTGTACAACAGGACAGTAGCAAAGATTGATGATCAGCTATCAAATATTGGAGAAAATAAGAGGTACGCAGGTACACCTTACATAAGGTGCGTACACGCAGGCCAGTGTTACATAAAATGCGTACATACCCGCAGTTATCCAGTTCATGGGGTGCGTACCCCTAGTGCACACACTTCAAGATAGTTAAGCGCCCACACATGGGGTTCTCTCATGGTATTTAGCCGTCGGTATTGAGTTATCATGGTTTTGGTTCGTGGTATTGATTATTTTATTATTATTATTGAGCCCCATGATCCTTGATTTAAGGAAGAGCTTACCTATATAAAGAAGAGGAGATCATTTGGCTTAGATGTGTGTTTTGGGTTGAATATCTTAAAGAGCTAGATCTGAAGTTCTAGTGATGGGTTATGAGAGGTGCCTAGATCTAAATAAGGCGAATCTACTGATGGATTGAGATCTCTTCGTCGCATGTTCAGATCTGTAGATCTGACTGTCTGGGTTGTTCTTGAAGTCTCGAAATTATCTATGTCCGAAGGTACGCAGGCCCAGTAAAAGAGAAGTGCGGAGATACGCAGGCGCAGAAGCATTGCAGGTGCGCAGATACGCAGGAACAGAAGCACTGAAGTTGCGGAGGGGCGCAGGCAGCTCATTGACCGCAGAGCGCACATACGCAGGAAGACTGTGAGACACAGTGCGCACATACGCAGGGGTGAAGTTCGATACAGTGCGTACTTATACGCAGCTGTTATATGGGTGAAGCTGCGTACTTCTCTTGAGATCTATTTTGCTGTACATGTCTATTATTATTGAGATCTGGTTTTTGATGTAATGTCTGATGTCTGATATCATGTTCTGGTAACAGCAGTCTGAAAAGTGATTGAATATATCTTT
>APFE031416585.1:0-11646 GCA_000404065.3 Pinus taeda | reverse complement strand
ATTGTAAAAGGATTTTCTTATTAAGAAGAAGATTGAGATGACTTGCAGCAGGTGGTTTTCTCCCACAGTGGGTTTCCACCTTATATCATGGTGTTCATGTGTGTGCCTTATGTGTGATGATCTATTCTATGTTACTACATCTGTTAACTGATAATATGGTTGATACTGTTCTAATGCACTCATTGAAGATCAATTAACTTAATCATAAGAAGTTGTGGAAGTAGCATACATGAATCTGGTTATGGAAATGAAAAAGTTTTATTAATGTGATAATACTGATTCACCCCCCCCCTCTCAGTATTATTTCCAATAATGACATCGCCTCATAGTACAATTTCTGACTATGTGAATATCCTCTATACTACATAATGATATTTTCAACCAATTGTTCTCTTGTATCAAACAATACCAACACTCGAGCACAGGTCCTTTTCTCATTCTCTAGGAACAATCGATCATAGTCCAAAATGTTACCCAGGTCATCACCAATTCGTTGAAAGATATCTTATGTCCATAAATGCATAGGAAATCCCAAGAGCATGAGCCATATAGGGTCGACCCCCAATTTCTCCCTTTCAGGGTCGAAAGGGGAGACCATCACCTGAAGTATATAGGAGCATGTTCAACATTCCAATGACTTGCCAAGACCCATCAAGCCTGCTTTGTGTTGCTAAACTTGAAAGCGAACCAACACTAAGGAAGAGTACAAATTTCTGGAAGCAACTTAAATTCCCTGCTCTAGTTCTCTTGTGCATAACTTTTGAGCCTAGCCAGTGAGTATCTTTGCCCTCTGACCCTTCCAACCAAGGCCCTCTCTGTCATATTCATAACTTCGTTGAATTTGAGTCCTTCCAAGAACAAGCAATTTGTTCCTCTCGAGTACCTTTGTGCTTTTAGTTTTTTTCCCTGATCTCTTTAAAACCCCTTCACTTGGCCCATCTTCATTCAAACTCTTCGACCCATCTTCTGCACAACAAGTTGATACCCCAGATGTTGGATCTCCATAACCAGGGACTTTGTTCCCCATCAGGCTTTCCTCTTCCCTTATTTCATCCCCAATCGGTAGAGAAAGTATTTGATCAATGACCAAGAAACAGGAACAATACCAGAGACATTACCACACCATTTCCCCCTAAATGACCTGAAAATAACCCTCCATCATATGAAGTGTTTCCTCCATTGTCCAGCTGGTGAATACACCCATCTCCAAAATTTAGGGCCACCAAGGATATACCAGCTGCACCCATGTCTCCCCTTAGGGAAATTTTCCAAGCAAGTCCATCCCCTAACTATGTCATTGAATAAATTAGAGATCCTTGGTAAACCAATGTTGTTCCAAAGCCGTAATTTGGGTAACTTGTGCAAGTGATGCTATAGGGGAGCTACTAGGGCATCAAATATTCACCTTTGAAAAGTTTGGCAGAGATGAGAAAACACCTGGAGACGAATAACCAAATGTCAAGTTCAGAGCATTTCCCAAATGCTGACGTGGAGGCTCCAACCATATCTAGCAGCCTTCATAAGGGTCCATCAAGTAATCAACTGCTTCCTCCTCCTTGCTAGCACCAAAAACAATAAACGCAATTGGGAATTCTGTAATAGTAAATTTCTGCCTTCAACAGGTTGATACCCTTTGTAGTTTACAAGATCCTCTTGCAATGGTTATGCCACCCTAGTCACATGCCCTCAACCGAATCATATCCTCATCCCTCGCATAAATCAAAACCTCCTGTAGGTTAACACCGTTTTCCTTATCCAAGCCTTAGCGAAAACCAGAATTTCAAAACCTATATTAGCAAACCCTCACATTGCAGAGCCATCTTCTAATTTTTCCTCACTACCCTTCTTCGTCATCAATTTTGTTGAAAAATAAAGATCAATTAGTTTATTAAATCCAACTTTAAAAGAATATATATATATATATATATATGCGCAAAATGTATGTGCTCATTCTAAAATTAATCCATTTACTTCGTTAAAACTTAAGATAAACATTGAAAATATGTTAAATTTTTTTCCTTATTAATATAATTATGATAAGGCCAATGATATCCTTCGATCAAACCTACGTTTGAAAAAGACTATCTAAACTAAAAAGGTTTGTGTGGTTGAATTTTAATATCAATCATGTCATCAATAACAATTCTAAAATTTAAAAATAAAGAAATTTGGTAGAAAGTATAATTATTTATTTATTAATTATAAGTTTTTATTTATATATTTTTTTAAAATTTGGCAATTATTATCTAATTTAATATATAAATATTTTCTTATTATAATTTAATTGTGATTTTTTAATTAATATTGCTATTGGATTAGTATTGTTTAAAAAATTGGTTACTAAAATATTTGATTTATCGAAATTAACTAAAAATACACCTAACTAAAACCAATGCAATCCTTAACCAAACAACATCAATCCTCAATATGGCTATGGCTAGGCTTTTTTAACGCTATGTTATCCTCTATTACACCATTAATAAGTAATATGAATATATTTTATAAAAGAATACATATTAATTTTAATCTATTTTAATACATTTTTAAATTATAAAATTTATCATATGATTAATAAATAAAAATTTAAATTATATATATATACTATATATATAATATATATATATATAATATAGATATAATATATAATATTACAACCATGATATTTAATTTTTTATAGGTATATTATTTTAAATTTTTGTTTTTAATTGGTAATTAATATCTTTTTATTTTATTTTATTTTAAATGTTTATTAAGTTTTTTAGTCTTATGGTAAATCTTACATTTGTCACACTAGTTGATCCTTTTGGGCCCGCCTCAAAGAGCACATAGCAGATACCACCCATAATTGCATCTCTAAGTCAACCATTGTCAAGCACTTATTTTAAACTCAACATCTTATCTATTCCAATCAAGTTAGGATCTTAGAATAGATTCCTTGTAATGATCCTCAGATCATTTAGGAAGCCCTTGAAATCAAAAAACACCTTAACAATTTCAATAGTGAAGATAGTGATAGGCTAAGATAGTCTTAAAACCTTATTATCCATCACCTACCCAATTAATGCCAAATGTGGGCATCTAACACCCCAATAAAAGCATGGTATCCTTCTCATTTATATCGATCTCAAACTTACTTGTTCTCTTTGATCTCATTGTGAGACCTTTTCTAAAAATCCCCTTTAAATCATGACTATGGATGGGTCTCATTTTAACATTAACACACAACATTTTGAGTGCTTTACAACTCCCCAAAGAATAATACAACAATGTGCAATAGCATGCAAAAACCTCAAATTCATATGCCCCTAGTACCCAAGGATTAATTCTCATATCAAGTCATACGAGCGTGGTTTGAGAGCCAAGGGTTTAACCTGATGGCACTAAGGCCTTTTAGGCTTGCTAGTTGGCATTCCTGCATTATAACATAAGCTGCTCCAACCTTAAATTTTATAACACTTAGTGCTTTGCTGCTCGGATGAGATTGTATATGGATGACTTGAGTTGAATTCTTTTGATTTGTGGGTCCTACGTTGAATACCACATTATAATTTTCCTTTGATTGGGAATTCGAGATCCGGTTATAGGATTGTGATTACACTTGTGTTTGGCTTGGATGTCCGGACTATGGATACAAAGGTTTTCGCCACAAACACATAGACCTAGTTGGCTTGCAAGAGTGGAACCCTGACTCTGATGGTAATTCCAACGTTAGTCTAGGAAACTTTATATGGGGTTTCCACTAAATATCGTTGTCTTTCTACTAATCAGCGATGTGACTGTTATTTACATTAATTGTTGCACTTATGGTATGATTGACCTCACGCCTAGATTTAGTTGAACCAGATAAGTTTCAATATAGTTGAGATCACTATAGCTCAGACCTTGACTCCAAAATCTCTATAAAATTGAGACAAAGACTTTATCCTCATGAAAAACATGAAGGCCAATTTGGTTACATTCAACTACAAACTTAACACACATACACAATATTGGATCGAATTTTATTATGTCTAATAACAATCTCCAAAACACTCATACAATAACTTAGACACATAGAGCTCAAGCATGAACCATAATGGAAGATAATTATATAGGTTACATTAACACGGTATTTGTATAACATAGCCTAATTTACATGATTATTGGCCTTTTCCATTCTTCCTCTCAAACTTATCTCGGTACCTTAACCTCTTTTGGTTGTCTTCTATCCTTTTCTCTTATTTTCTACTATCATTCACAAAGATCAATTATGTAAAACAATGATGATCTATTGAGATCCATTACAGCTATATCTATTTTCCCATACAAGGAAAATACGAAATATAATCATAAAACCTCTAACTCCTCAAAAAATCTCTCCAAATAGTGCATTACATGTCAATGACGAAATTATTCCCTCATTTCCCAAATAAATCCCTAATTCAACAAGAAAATCACACCTCTTTTAATTACATAAATTTGGCTTGAATTAAATTAAGTGAGCCCACTCCATTTAGTAAATGTGGCAAGACCTTATAGGTCTTGTTAACTTGAAGAGATACTCCTACATCACCAATAATTTCTCTCTTTAGTTTGTCAACTTTCTATCCAACCCCCCTCCTTCGTTTGAACCTAATCAACTTTCTCTTTAACTTCAATTGTTAATAATTCCTTGATTATCTTTTAACTTTTTGTATTTCTTAATTTTCTTTTTTTCCCCTTTTTCATTGTTACCCCTTAAAAAAATAAAAATAAAAATAAAAATAATCTACATTCTAATTTTAATTATCAATTTAAAAAAATTTAAATCCTAATTTGAATTCTCATTAAGTATTCTCTAACTCTGCCTTTGTTTTCAAACTAAATGAAGAAGTCTAATTCTAATGTAATAAAGTTAATTAATTTTTTTTTTTTTTAATATTTATAAAAAAAAAATTAAAATCTTAATTTAGGACATTTTACCCCGCCCTATCATATCTTTAATATTTTATTCTCCTATAACGCTTAGTTGATTCCTTCCTTCCATTTGATTTGTGTTTTATGTTTTCAAGAAATTTGACTCATTTTAAAATATTTTTTAATAATTAATTCATTTTTTCATCATGACACTTGTTCACATAAACTCACAGAGTTTATGAATTTCATTTCTCTATTTAAATATTTCTAAATTCACCATTATTTTCTGATTTTTCTTTTTTCAATTAAATTAAAAGTTAAATTTTAATTTGTATAAATTTATTTTCAAATTGAAATTTCTATATTTATAAGTCTATTTAAAATCTTAATTTTAGGACCTTTTACTCCAGCCTATCATATATTTTATATGTTTTTCTCCTATAATTCTTGATGGATTCCTTCCTCCCCTTCCTTTGAATTTGTTTCACTTTTTCAAGAAATTTGACTATTTTTTAATTGTTTTTAGTAATTAATTCAATTTTTTAATAACAACTCATTTCCTCCTCATTCTATTTATTCTCATGGCACTTGTTTACATCATCTTAACGCTTGTCCTTGATTATGGGTGGAATGTCCACCCAAGACATTGGAAAACTAATTTCACAAACACAATTCTTTTCTAAAAATTCATCCTAAAATATGAACAATTGTGAAAATATGCAAAAGATTATTGAAAACCTCCATGGAGAGGTGTATCTCAAGGAGATTAGAATTTTCAAAAAGTTGTGTTAAACTGAAGAAATGGGTTGTCGATTTAACATTTCTTAAGCATTTTCCACACTCAGACATTCTTCCTTCTTTCATTAGGGTAGTTACCCACTCAAAACATGTGATATTTGCAATATTCTTAGCAACACAAGCATTGCAATTCTACAGGTGGAGATTCACTTTAATAGGTATGACTTAAACTATCTTTCCCAACAAGTTTTATTTCTTAATTTAAAACTCGGTGCTATAATTTGATCATATATTTGGTCCCCATCTCACATGATCCCTAGTGACCATACATGCCCACCAAATTTCCATATGATATTCCCAAGTTTGAAGGGGGGCCTGGGGAGAATCCATCCACCCACATTACCACCTATCACTTATGGTGTTCCTCTAATTCTTTGGTGGATGATTCTATTAAACTTCTCTTTTTCCAACATATGTTAATTGGGGATGTCGTAAAATGGTATATCGAGTTAGATATTGCATCCTACAGTGACTTTTCCTCCTTATTTCAAACCCTCTTGACACACTTCTAATTTCCTACTCGGTATGGTATCGACTTTGAGATCTTGTCAAACTTCAAACAAGATGATGCCACAGTAATTTTTAATCACATTCATGAGTGGTGTCGTCATAAGAGATTAGTGAGAACCAAGTTACCTGATGAAATATTATCTAATTGTTTCATTCGATCTCTATGACCACATAGTTCCAAGGATGTGTCTACCTTTCGAGCCATTACCGAGAAGCAAGCCATTTTAGCTTCTGAAAAGTTGGATCTTATCTATTCTTAGTAAAGTACTCTATATGAAGTGTTTCCTAATGCCCTAGGCCTTATATTGACCCTCCTAAACCTGCTCTTGGCCCACAAGTCGATGGCATGATTGGGTCTATTTTTTATTCCGTGAGCCAAATTTATGCCCAACTTGGGCAATTGATTGTTACAACTCAAGCCCCAGCAAGTACGTCTAGATCTGCTAAAGTACCCTCTCATGTGCAGTCCACGGGAGTTCTTATGGCGAATTTCTCTCAAACTTAGAACATCCAACAATCTAGTGGTCATAAAAATAGGAAGAATAAACAAAAGAACCAAACTTCTCAGGAACCCCAAACCAACCCTCAGAATCAAGTAGGGAGCACCAGTGAATGTCGTTGTATAATCAAATTCCCTTGCAAAATCTCTCAAGGTCACCACCTCACTCATGAGTTGTTAGGTCCCTATAATACTAGTGTATTCCCTCATTGTTATTGTCAGTTTAGCCCCCTTATTGTTATTGTTGTGTCCATGTTGTCCCCATATTTTTATTAGTGTGCCCCGTAGAAGCCCACTATTGTTATTGTTGTGCCCTTACATTATTATTGTTATGTCGGCTTTGATTATATTGTGACCCCTTAGACTCATATATATAGAAAGAAGGTTTTGTAATTAGAATCATCCAATAATTGTTCATTTATATAATGTAAAGGAGGTTTCCCCCTCGAAGGGGAAAAATTTTAAGTCGTTGATCTATCTATTTGTGAGTTGGTTGCATAACATTTGGTATCAGAGCTTTGGATTCTAAGGTTTCGCTACTTCAAACAGGTCATCGTGGCATTTTCTCTCTAACGTTTTTGTATGAAGCTTCAAAAGTTGAAATTGAGACACTGTAGAGCCGAAATCTTAATGAACCTTGTGTACAAATTTCATATCTTGTCTCGCATATTTTCAGGGATATGATCAAAGGAAGTTAGGGTTTTTACAAGCTCTAGAATTCCATCTCAAGCAAGTGACCTTGGGAATATAGTCATAACTTTCTCTCTGAGTACTGGATTTAAATTTCATAAAAACTGATAGAAAGAGGATAGACTATAGTTTGTTGGGTATCATTTTTAGGGCCAAAGGTTGAAACAGTGACATGCGGCACTCCGTACAAGTTTGCTCTACTGAATGAGTCTATAATCAGGTCATCGTGGGAGATTGGGCATAACTATTTATTGAAGAATCCAATCTCGATCAAACTTGTGGGTTTAGAAAGAGGACTTAGAGGGATACCACGAGACATAATTTCATACCTTGGAGATCTGAAATTATAGATATATGACAAATTCAATATTGAACTCCTACAAAGCAAAAAAAAGTGTGTATTTCTTTTTAAAAATGCATGACTTTTGTTTGAAAAATTAGTTTGAAGTGATTCAAAGGGCATAGTGAAGCAAAGATATCATTGTTTGATTTCAAAATGACTCAAAGCAAGAAAATCGAAACACCTAGTACGCAACCAGAAATATCTACTATGATGCACGTAGAAGAAGAAATACAATATGCTATATCAAAATTACAAGACCAAGTGCAACAAATTTCGCTCTCTCAAAGAGTAACCAAATATGAAATGGAAGCTAAAATGGATGGTTTGAAGAATAGATTAAAATCCAACATGGAAGGTTTGAAGGATGGATTGAAAGCTAATATGGATGGCATGAAAGTTAATATTGATGACATGAAAGCTAATATAAATGGTATAGAAGCAAAAATGAAAGGAAACAAGGAAGATTTAAAGAATGGTTTAAAAGAAAACATGGAAGCTTTGAAGGAAGTTTTGATAAATTTGCTACAATAAATGTTTCCTAATGGCGAAAAGGTATTAGATGAAACTCATGGTGATAAAATAAATGTTAATCGTAATTTCATATACTCTAACATTGGATTGAAGACCCACCGTATTCCAAAGATCGATATGAGAAATTTTGATGGAAAGGATCATGTAACATGGATACTAAAAATGGAGAAATATTTTGATCTTCATATTGTGCAAGACACACAAAATGTACACATTGCAACTTTATATTTAGAACCCAGTCAGTGTGTATGGTATCGATGGCTTTGTTCTCATAAACCACTTGTCACTTGGTCAATTTTTACGGAGAAAATGATAGCACTTTATGCGGATACAAAGAGAAGCACCTTCTTTAGCCAATTGATAAATCTCAAAAAAAAGGGTCCAACGGCAGAGCACATTGAGGACTTCCAAAAATTGAATATAAGGGTAAATGATATTCCATAGGAGCATAGGATCTATGTGTTCATATGGACTTTAAAGGATAATATCCAACATGAGGTTCACCTTTGGGAACCTGATTCATTGGAGAAGGCATTCAGGTTGGCAAGAAAAATTCAAAACAAAATTATGGCAACAAGGAAGCCTACCACTCACAACTATAAATATGTAAGTGTTGTTGCCCCTAGCCTTCCACAACCTACAAGGTTGACACCACAACCATTGGAAGTAAAAAGAGAAAAAGGGCTTTGTTACAGTTGTGATAGCAAATACGGTAACAGTCATAAGTGTGCTGAGAAGAAATTATTTTACATGGATTTTGGAGGAGGAAGAAAATGAACAAGAAACGTCAAAAGAAGAGGAGATACACCAGGAACGAACCCCAGAGAAAGAAGAAATGAATCCGACCATATCTTGTAATGCATTGGTAGGATGTACCACTCCTCAAACTCTCAAGATAGAAGGACATATCAATAAGAAAAAATTAATAGTGTTGATTGATTCAGGTAGTAACCATAATTTTATTCATTGTAAGATAGCCAAGGAATTGAATTGATTCCTATATCTAGCACTAGAGTTTCAAGTGGAGGGACCATAAATTTCTTTGGAAAGTGCCATAATATCAAGCTACCCATGGGAGAATATGTATTGAATATTCCAATGCTTTCCATTCCAATGGGTGGTGCTAATGTTGTACTAGGAGTCCAATGGTTACAATCTTTGGGTATGATACCTTTTAATTTTCAAGAACTTTTCTTGAACGTTTTTTGGGAAGGAAATGAAGTTGAATGAAGGGGTGTCATAGGGAAACCAGGAAATATAACCATCTCTAATGGCATGAAAAATATTCTAAATAAAGAACAACGGGGCATATTTGCATAATTATGTTCACTAGAGGTTCCCACATCAAAATCATCTATTTCTCCACATCTCCAAAAAATATTTGTTGACAAGGTTAATCCTCTCTACGGACAGAGATGATCCCTCTAGCCCAATGAGTGGGTCTAGCAACTACAGTGACAATCAACTAGACATCTTCCTAGATTATAATTTAAAAGTAGAACGAGAGAGACGACCTACCTCGCTCTGATGTTATTCCAATTTCCTTTTTTGAAAGCTTCAAACTGCTTGTGTCGCGGACTTGTTCCTACTTCTTTCAACACTTATGTACCTACACAAGTGATAGAGAGACAACAAAGCATGCCAAAACCAATAGAAAATCCAATAATAACCTACTTAGTTGATCAAGGAATGCCAAGCTAATACATACATGAACATATATATTTTGGGAAGATGAACCAGCAGTTGCATATTATTTAAAGAATAAAGGGAAGCTTACAACCATAGCCTTCATGTTGAAAGGCTCTCCTTGAGTGGTAATCCAAGTCCAAGGCAAGAAACTCTCCAAACACTCCTTCTCTAAGTCTAATGAATAGCCTCTAAGCACAAGCTCAGCATAGGGGTGCAAATGGACATAGACCAACCATTTGGGAATGCAAGAGGAGGAATTTATATGCTAGGAGAGGGAGTTAGCACTCCTCCAAAGATAGGATTAGGCCCACATCTCAAGGAGATAGTTCATAGGGATAAGACAAAGAGGTCAAGTTAGGAGGATTTGACCTCATCTATCTAAAACCACCTCCATCTTATCGCTCTGGAAGCTTCTAGATCACAAAGCTTCTCATCCTCTTTGGGAAAATTACCTTTTTGGGATCATCGCAGGTATGCAAGGGAACAGAGTGATGTCACCATGGGTCAAACATGGTGCAACAGGCGACCATCGTGGTTTTTTAGGTTCATAAGAGCGATGACCCTCATTTTAGGGTTTTAAGAGTTATTTCTTCAGGAAAAGCTCAAGACATTTTCCAAGCAAAGTTAAAGGATGGATCTGAGTTGTATACATGGATGAGTATACTGTATAATGGTCATGTTTCAACTACTTCGGGGTATGTCACAGGGAATTGCAGGAGGCATGACAAAATATTGTGTAACAGATGCCCCCTAAAGCATGAAGGCAGAACAAGGAGTGATGGTTGAGATGCTTTACGAGATTTTGCAAGGACGAGGACACACGTTTTCAGGAGACCTGCAAATCAAGGACACATATACATATACATATTTGATGTCAAAACATGAATCCACGGTATGGACGCAGCCATCCAAATAGTAAGGACTATATGAAAGGATCCATGGCATGGCTGTTAGGAAATTATATATTACTAAGCAATGGAACACATAAAATATTGTAGAAATATAAACACAGAAAAAACGGATAAAACAAGAGAGACACAAATATACGTGGTTCACCTAGTTTGGGCTACGTCCACCCCGAATAGCTAGTCCTTCCTTTCTATTATCCAGCAAAATGAAGAGACACAACCTACAATAGATCCACTGTAATGTCCTATGTTTTCTCTCACAATCTCACCTCTCTGCTTCTCGCTCAGAGAATACACATATATTACACAGACTCAATACAATGCCCTCATACAAAGAGAGGGGTTACCTTCTAGGGCAAAAAAACCTAAACTAAACATAAGTTCTACCATCATATCATCCACCTAATGAACGGCCTAGATTGACTAAAAATTAATATACTTTTAAAAGGCAATTTTACATATATTTTTAGCTTCGGGGCCGCTGCCCTGAAACATCTGCCGAGGGACCACTGGCCCCCGGACCCCCCAGCCGGGGGAGATCATCCCCCCCAAACCCTCGCGGGGGGGATAAGTCCCCCCCGCACCCCCCCGTGTGGAGGGTGTACAAATTTCCTAGGGTATACATCCGGCTGAAACAAAGACCTCTAAACAATCATGATCCATACTCAACAATCTCCCACCTGGAGAATGATTGTAGCAACTCCACCGCTGCTTCATTTGCTGGAAAATGACTCCTCTTTGGACCTAGCTATTTCTCATCTTCATCGTCATCCTTGAAGGCCAATTGAAACTGAGCATATTCT
>APFE031416584.1:83473-165502 GCA_000404065.3 Pinus taeda | reverse complement strand
TGGCATAAAAATACCTTGATAGAACCTCTGACCCAAGAAGAGCTAAATGACAGGGCTAGAAGACATTTATTGAAAATGGCTGACTTGGAATGTCCTTCTCAGGTGCCTACCCTACCCAGTCCTCATACAACAGCGCCAGCTTCCTCATCTGCAACACAAGAAGGGGCAGCACAAACTTCAAAACAGGGGCAGGACAAAGGAAAGGGCAAGGTAATGGAAGAAACAGAGGGTCAGCAGGAGCAACAGCAAGAGGGCCAACAGGGCTAGCAGGAGCAACAGCAACAAAATCAGCAAGAAACTGATCAACATGATCAGGAACAACAAAAAGGAGAAGGCCAGGCAGCCACCCAAGATAAAACAACCAGCATGGCGCCTCCTAGACAAGATTCTAGGGTTGACTCTTCGGTCCTCCAAACCCCTCTGAGAGAGGACATCAGCAGGAAAAGGGATAGGGATACCCCTCTCACAGAAGGTCCAGAAAAAAGGCAAAGGTTCAACCCATTTTCAGAAGAAGAGATGCAAAGCCTTGAGACCTCTGCTAGCTCATTGCAGCAAGAGCAAGATAGGACAGCACTTGGGGAGGTCAGCTCCTAAGGACATGGAAAGGGTGCAGCTGCAAGCATAAAGGACCAGTTCAGGGATGCCAAGAGGAGGAGTGAGCCACTCAAAATCAAGCTCTACAATCATTTGTTGAATATGGCCCCTCCAAATCAACAAAGACTAATGGCTGCTTTTGATGTGCAAGAAAGCAAGCTAATAATGAGCCATTTTGCCCCTACAGTGCCGCATCCTCAAACACCTGCTGATTGTATAAGGACAAACTTAGAAGTCCTTTCAAAAGACATCCACCCCATGGACCAGATCGAGCTCCATAAGCAGATGGGTGAGATGGTCTATGCCACCCTGGCAGACAAGACCTTGGTAAATTATAGGCTACAAAACAGTTTAAATAACACTGCAGCTCAGCTTGAGTTGGAAAGGGCATCCTCTCAAGCCAAGGACAACAGAATCAAGGCACTAGAAGAGATCATCATAGAGTTTGGGCATGATCTCAATGATGTTAAGGCCATACAGGAGGTCCTTAAACTAAGGGATGCAGATGTAGCTGCAATCAAGAAGAAGATGAAGATCCCACCAACTCTACATCCACAAACAGATGAAGTAGCCCAACAGAGAAGAGAAAGGGATATCACTGCACTGCTTAAGAATTTGTATAAAGAACTGGTGGACACCCAGCAAAAGCTGCAGGATACAGAGACTACCCTAGAAGCAACTATACAAAGGGGAGAAATAGGGCAGTCTTCCAAGCCACCCACAAAGATGATAGATCTCGAGGAGACCCCTAAAGAGGACATCCCTCCAAAGCAAAAGCAATCAGAGATAGCTCCAGCTACAACAGAGCCAGCCACAACAGAAGCAGCTACTACAGCACCACCAACAGAGCAGGCCGAGAGCCTGGATATGCAAAAATTAAGGCAAGAACTTCAAGTGCTGGAGGCTCAAATGTCAGAGCTCAATAAGGCCAAGGAAAGCTTAGCAAAGATAGAAGAAAAATATGATAAATCTAAGCAAAATGTGGCTGAGAGGGAGAGGGAAGTAAAAGCCCTAAGAAAGACAATTGCAAAGCTGGAAAAGCAGCTCAATTTTGAGAAAGTGACAGCAGAGATCAAGCAAGTGATTTGGACTGCCATTGGACAATCAATCACTAACCAATGGGAGTACATTGATGCTATATATGAACAAATAGGACTCCTAGGCAGGGCAAAGAAAGAACTGCACAGAGCAAGGAATGCTCTAGGAAACATGGCCGACCTTGCCCCTAAGATGATTGAAGTCCTTAACTATAGGACTGGTTCTCAGCTGATAAAAATGGGAATTTCTAATAGAACTGAAACCATTTCCCTAATCAAGAGAACCACAACAATGAAGAACCTAATTCAGACCCTGGACAGGAAGAACCATGATATACAGGCAGATATATATAAGTTCCAGAATAGGTTCACAGCCCTGCAGGACAGAGGGCTTCCCAGCTTGGAAGAGTCAGGAAAGCTTCTCTCTTATGAGAAGTACATCAAAAGAGTAAGCACTTTTTCAGCAATTCAGATTGCTGAGGCTCCTGGGTCATCTTCAGCAGGCCCATTAACAGGACAGGCTCTTTTTGAGAAATTAGATAATTTATTTTTTATTAAAAATGAAGTAGCACATCTATTTAATGAACCTCCTCATTTCTATAAGTACACAGAAGCTGATGAGACCATAGGGTCAATTTTGAGGCACTAGCTTCCTCCTCCAGATACATGGCAGGACTTGATAAAGCGACTTTTGAACCAAGGCTGAGGAATCAAGACGTTTTGCAGCAATACAGTCTAAATTGCATCTACAGGTGAACAAAGCCATGACAGCAAGCATAAAGACGCTGAGCCAACTCAGCACAGGTACTCAGCATCAACAGCATCATCAGCAAGTATAGGTGGCAGGGCCAAGGATATACAAAAAGCAAAGTGACAGAGCACTTCAGTCTATATTTATGATAAAGCCACACAACCAACTGCGCAGTGCCCAAAGGTCAAAAATCCGTCCTGACAGCAGTTAAAGGCTTTAAGTGTCATTTATACTTGTAATAACTTCTCGTCTACTTCCCCTGTACGAGTGTAAGAGATATTTTCCTCTCAGATAACTCCATTCCTGAGATATTTTTATATGTAACTTCTATATATTCCCTCTCGCGTTTGTTTAGAGGGGTTGGACTCCGGATGTAAGAAATTCTCCTGATATCTTCTCTGTTATTCTGATATTGTAAAACTCTCAGACAGTTAATACAAAAGACAGTGGGATTTCTTCAAATATGTGTTGTCTCTTGATCTCTTGATGGTGTGTGGCTCAAAGTTGCAGGATTCCTGTGCATTACATGGCTCAATAAGTTTTTCTCATGGCTCTTTATTTCACCTGTGTTTCCTGTTATTCCATATATCTCTCATGTTTTCTATACGTTTGAAACTCTATATAGTAAGGAAAAAGAATAGTCTCAGGACTTAGTCATTGACTACCCTGAGCTCAATCAAAGCTATCTTATGTGTTTTCTTCTGATAAGGTATTTAAAGCGTAATTCTTCACTGCTACCTTTAATACTTCATCATCTCAGTGCATTGTTGTTTTAGGAATTCAAGTAATTGCTCCTAGATAACAAGCCTCTTTCACAATATACAGTTTAAGTAAAGAAATCTTAATTGCTCTTTGCTGATTGTTTTCACCTCATTCTCATTATTCACAGTTTGTTTCATGGAATGCACACAGGCCCCATAGCTTTTCCCCTCACCAAGATCAAGACCTCAAGAGAAAACTGTCCCAGACCCCATTGCCCAATCGATTAACTTTTCCTGCTGATATACTTTAAAGAAATCATAAGCATCCTCCCAACCAAATACACAAAAACAACCAAAAACTCATCTCATAACTAGCCTAAAACCCTCACTGAAAGCAGTGACAAACCCAATAGAGAGAGCCCTCTCTGACTACAGCTGGGCTAGAAGCTGTAGCCCAAAGATTGGTTAGTGGTTACCCCGACCGTATTCTCTTAGGAGTCAAAGAGAACAACCTGGGTGTTAACAATACGTAAAGGAGGTCCTTCCATTTTTCAATCATAGCATTATGCTAGAGACCATTCCTACAGTCCACCTTTTTCTTTGGGTTGACCACAAATTAGTACCACAACTTCTTCTCAATCTTCTCCTTCTTAAACCATTTTTCTCCCACTATTGCTAAACATGTAGCCTGAAATATGGACTCCTTTGTGACTGCAAATTCCAATGAACCCACCTTGGCTCAGCTTTCATCAAAAGTCTGGGTGAATGCTAGTGCCACAGTTGAGACAAATCCATCAATTTTTCACATAAATGGAAGGAACTCAGATTCCTCCAATATTATAAGACCATTTATACTCCGTTGTTTGCTCCATCTCTTTCATAGACCATGGTTCAATCCTTAAATGCGCCATTCTCTGTTTGAATTCACCCAATCTCTGTCTAAAATTTTGGAAGTGTATTAAAATATAAATAAATCAAAATGATGGTTGAGCTGTACATCCACCACTATATTGGCCACTTCCCAAATGGTCATGCTCTATCATTAATATTACAATCCTTGAATAGATGTGAACACGAATGGGTTCAAGTGCAGGCAGGCGATGATGATTGGAAAAGGCGGTGGTTTAGCTAATGATTCAATGTAACAGTCATGCATGGTCGGATATGAGGTAAGGCCATCATTAACAGGTGATGAGTCTTTCAAGAAGTCGTAAGTATTGCATTTTGGTAGAATCATACCATCCCACACTTAATTCATGATCTCACATAAGGTTTACTCAGCACTCATTAGAAAGATGAGATTTCATAACCTAAAATATCTTTGTACTTAAATGATTTCTTCCTACTTTAGTAAATGATAAAACAAAGTGTTAACCATAATACAAATTATTGAATGACATGATCTACGGGTGGTGCAGTCATTTTACCTATACAAAAATTTACAAAACAACAATAAGCTTTTCAATGCACATTTTTGCACTAGGTGTTCTTGCACCACAATATGTGTTTCCATAATTGGGCACACTCAGTGGTGAAAATTCCTATAATGAACGTGCCTGGATTGAAAATGCGTGCACCAAACTTGCCCGCACTTAAACATGCACGCACTTAAACATGCTTGCACTGAACATTCCTGCACTTGAACATGCCTGCATTGAACATGCTAGCACTTGAACATGCATGCACTAAATATGCTTGCACTCGGACACACATTCCTGCAACAGTGATACTTGTAGCATATCTAGAGAGAGAAAGGGAACGAAAAAAAATTATGATAGGATATAATTAATAGGTTGGATTTGAAAAAATTGCTAGATATAAAAGGGAGGCTTTATTCGCCATTATTTGGTGTTTATGTATGCCTTCGATCTCATTTGTGAGTTCACATCAGATCCTACAATCAATCCATGAGGAAGAAAAGAATTGGGAAAAAGGTTACATTTTAGAATGGGAAGGAAATTATGATAGGGAATTTAAGAGAGAGACCACGAAGAGGGACAAATCGAAAAGGGATTTTGGGGAAAACTTTTCAAGGGAAAAAGAGGGAAATATGAAATCGGATAGGGAAATTTTATTTGAAGAAAGGGATGGTAAACTTAATGGGATAAAAAGAAGAAAATAAAAGAGATTTTCTTATGAAAATTGGAATACAACAAGAGTAGAATGTCGCCTAAAATGTGCCATTATAGTGTTGATCGTAAAAGTAAAATTAGTGGGAATTGAGTGTTTCTTGGATAAAAATTTCGTGCTAGCTATCCCAAACTTAGATAAGGGCTAGGTTCCTGCACTTGAACCTACTTCTTCTTGGTGATAGTCAACACATCTAAAGATCAAGAAACATTCCCATTTTATTAGAATTTGATCTTCTTGCTAGCAAGCTGGTTTTCAGGTTGATCCTTCTACAATCATGTCAATAAAACTGATTTTCACAATCACACGAAAATATTTTTTTCCTTACCCCTTTTTTTATTTGTTTGCTTTTATTGGTTATTATTATTTTTTTGGCTTTTATTTAAACTTCATTTCAAGAGAGAAGAAATCAGATCATAATAGGTTGGCATAGCCACCTACCAACTCAAGTTCAAATTGTTGTTGCACTTGCTACATGAAATCTTGCTTTTTGATGGGCTAAAAGTATGCTTTAAGCCTATGCCCATTCACAAGGAAAACTGAATTTTACCGAATGGTAGTTTTGAATTCTATAGCCCCATTGTTGAAAACTTGAATTAGCTCATATGGTCCCATCCAACGAGTATGGGACTTCCCTTTAAAATGTTTAAATATAGAGTCATAAAGAAGTACCCAATCACCTGGTTGGAACTGTTTCATCGTGATAAACTTGTCATGCCACTTCGTGCATTGTTGTTGTACCAAAATATTCTGTTGAACAACATCGCTCTGAAATTCATCCAACTTGTTTAACTACAGTAGACATTGGTGTTGTACTTCCGAGAGATCTAGACCCAATTGAGCTGCAATTCTGAAAGTCTTTGTCTCAAATTCAGTCGACAAAATGACTTATTTTCCATGCACCAACTCATATGGTGTATTCCTGATGCTATTCCTCCAACTGGTTTGATAAGACCATAAGGCTTCAGGAAATCAGCTAGCCCAATCCTTCCTACTATTTTGGTTAGGATGGATTCGATCACCTTGTTGGTAGATTCCACCTGACTATTTGCTTGTGGGTGGTACAATGTAGATTTCCTGTGTTGAATATTTTATTGATTCATGACTTCCTATACCTAGTCAGAAACAAACTGTGGTCCATTGTCAAAAAACTTTTATCTAGGAACACCAAATCTAGTAAAAATTTCAGTAAATAGAAAATCAACAAAAACTTTCTCAGTGGCAAAAGAAACAGCTTTTGCCTCTACCCATTTAGTAACAAAATTAGTACAAACCAAGATATTATTTTTATTTAAAGATGTGGAGTTTATGGGTCCTACAAAATCAATATCCCATTTTTCATAGGGCTCAATCATAACTTGACAAAATAAATGTATTTCATTGGCTTGAATAGGTTGACCCATTCATTGACAACTATCACAATTCCTAACATATTGCTTGGAATCCTTAAAGAAAGAAGGCCAAAAATGGCCAGTGCATAAAATTTTATATGCAGCTCATTTATCAGTGAAGTGGCCACCGCAAGGTTCATCATGGGAAGACTTTAAGATATCAAACATTTATTCCTCTCTCACACATCTACTAATGAAAAAATATTGTCCAGTGTAAAAGAGGTCTCCTTGTGTCCAAGAATACGAAGCACTTTTCTGAATGATATTTTGCTTTTCACGAGCGGATAAGTGAGGAGGTGTTTTTCTAGTGACTAAATAGTTAGCTATGTCAGCACACCATGGGGATTTTTATAACGTAGAAAAAATATGTTCGTTAGGAAAATCATCGTCAACGTGAATTACTTCACCATAATTATTTAATCTAGAAATATAATCTACTAAAACATTAGACATTCCTAGTCTATCAATGATTGTAACATCGAACTTTTGTAATAAAGCCAACCACCTAGTCACTCTACCGCTAGTTAAAGGTATACTCATTAAATATTTAATAGTTGAATGATCAGTATGCACATAAGCTTCGTATCATGTAATGTAATGTCTGAATTTATTAATAGCAAAAATAAGGACTAAAAATTCGTTCTCGGTCAATTTATAGTTAAATTCGAGAGGTGACAAATTTCTATTGATGTAATAAGTAGCATAGGATTGTTTATTCTCCTCTTGTCCTAAAGTTGCACCAATGGAAGTGTCTAAGGAATTGGAGGAAATGTGAAATGGCAGGGACCAGTTTGGTCCTGTCAATACTGGTGCCTGTACTAATTTTTCCTTCAATGTCCCAAACAATAGTTGGCAAGTTGTCAATGAGGAGAATTCACTATCCTTAGCTAATAATCAAAAAAGGGGGTTAGCAATCTTAGAAAAATTCTCAATGAATCTCTGATAATAACCAGCATGTCCCAGAAACCTCTCACTTCCCTTTTTGTTTTGGGTGTAGGAAGATGAATAATAACTTCAAATTTGGTGATGTCTACCTAAATACCTTTGTCAGAAACCATGTGACCATGAGCCACTCTTGCCTTGTACGTTAATCTATATTTTTTATCACTAAAAGAAATATGAGCCTCTTGGCAATGTAAAGTAACTTTTTCTAGATTTTTAAGAGCTTCATCAAATGAGTTACCAAACATAGAAAAATCATCCATATAAGTCTCAACACATTCAAGATCAGCAAAAATAGCTAGCACGACCCTTTGAAAGGTATCGAGTGTATTACACAAACCAAAAAGAAGCACTCGATAAGAAAATGTAACCCAAGGGCATGTAATGGTAGTTTTGTCTTGATTTGAGTGTGCAATCTGGATTTGGTTATATGCACTAAAGCCATCTAAAAATGAAAAGTACTTTTTACCAACAAGGGTATCTAGCACTTGATCGATGAAAGGAAGGGGAAATTAGTCTTTGGGAGTGGCTTTGTTTAATTCTTGGTAATCAATGCAAATATGCCATCTCCCATCTTTCTTATGGACTATCACTAATGGAGAGACCCACTAACTATTAGAAATGGGATAGACGAAATTAATGTTTAAGAGTTTTTGTAATTCCTCTTTAACAATATCTCTTAGCATGAGATTCATTCCTCTCTCAGGTTGTCGGATAGGTAGGGTTCCCTTCTGAATATAGATATGATGAGTATAAGTCTCAGGAGGAATGTCTTTCATGTCTTCATAACTCCAAGTGAATGCATCCAAGTGATCTCCCAACAAGGTAACAAGCTGCTCATGCTGAGATGAATCTAGATCTAACCTAATGTGTAAAGATTTGTTTGGACTAATTATAACAAGAGTTGTCTTGGGCACAAGAGTATAGGAAGATGATGCCATAGTATGGGATAACGAAGGCTGAAAATCATAATTTTCTTGAAAATATAGACTAAATATCTGATGAAGTGTGTCAAAGTTAGGCATAATGTCTAAATTGTTCACGAAATCTCATAATTCGCCATCCTAGGTAGACACACTATGATGATGAATCAAAGGAATAGATCAGGTCTCCTCATCACTACTATCATAATCTAACAACAAAGTGTCCTTGAGTTCCTGAATATATCTAGCAGGGGGATATAAAGTGACCTTTTTCCTAGAGTCTCCATGTGAAATGTACATATCACGGAAGCAAAATCCAATATAAGCATTGACCATGGCAAGCCATTATCATCCCAGAATCAAAGGATGTCCTCCAATTTGATTCTTTGGCTAAAGCATAATGAAATATGTATGGTATTCCCATGAATCTATGGAGACAACCACATCGTCCAATATTCCATCGAGCTTGATTTTATATCTATCTACAAGTTCAAGCATAATGGATTTAGGACAAATATGGCTCAACCCAAGTTATTCTATAGTTTTCCTGGTGATAACGTTGATGGTTTCCCCTAGGTCTATTAATACACTAGAGACAAGGATATCTCCTATCTAAACAGAAACAACTGGGTTTCCAAAATCTATGTGTTTCTCCATTGATACGCATCCTATCAGTAACTTAGCTACTCTACAAACACATTGAATGGTCTGAGGTTCTACTCTCTTCCTCCCTGGCTTTTTAAGACATAACTCACTAATGATATTTTTACAAATGGGGATTTCTCTAATAACTTGATGTAAAGGAACCTTTATGCAAAGATTCCTTAACTTTGAAGCTAGAGTGGACTCAAGGTAACTCTTCTCCATAGCCAACCTCTTTGAATAGGGGGCTGGTTTGAAGAAGATGGTGAATCTGAAGGTACGGGAATGGGCTGAATGGTGACATTGTTTTTTGAACTATCAAGAGTTGACTCCTCATTTTTCTCCTCAATGATCACTGTGGATTGCTTATTTTCTAGTTTAACTACCCTTCCCGATCTCAATTGAAGCTCATTTATCCCAACCGATATGGTTCAATAGGTAGGAGAAGGGGACGGTACAACCGATTGAATTAGTTGTACCACCTTATTATTAGGATTATGTACCATTTGAGAAATTAGTTGAGGTCGTCTAAATGGTGTCAGAAAGGGAAATGGTGGCATTGGTTGACTCTGCTGAGGTAGAGAGGGAAATTATGGTTGTGATGTATGGTGTAGTGTATATGAAGGATGATATGATGGCATTTGAGTAGGATAGGAATGATATGAATGATTTGGCCCTCTCCATCCTTGTTGCCAAGGTTGAGAGAACTATCCATGGTGAAAATGATTTTCGTGCTACCAATGTTGAGAGTGATTATTATTATTATGATAGGAATATGGAGGTGCATTATAACAATATAAATGTGGTTCAAGAACCATACCTGCACCTACCTATGGCCAGTTCCTTCGTGCTCCCATGGCATGTAATGGCTCAGGCTCAGAAATATCTCCTTCAAATATGGACTTTAATCCAAGTATGGATGGGAATTCCTCAGTGGCATGGTTCTCTACACAGATCACACATTTATTAGCACTTTTTATATCAGCAGGACAAAGGATGCTTTTTCCTACATTTTGGACAAAAAATAAACAATGGATTTTGTTCTTTTTCTTGTTTTTGTTGAAATTTCAAAGAGTCTATTTGTTTGCTAACAATATTTATTATTTCAGTTGTCATATTGTCCATTTTATTCTCCAAGACAATAATCATAGCATCTGTAGATCCTAGTTTCGTAGTTCTTCTTCGACCTCCTCTAGTGGATCTAGATTCATTTCGTGAGAACTTCCTACACAAGTCACAAATTTGTTAAAAAGATTTCTGAGCAATATCTCCTTGTCCTAACAAATTAAAATTATGTCTACAATCCTTAGTAAGCCCTGAAGGAACAAGGTTCCAATGGTACTTAAATCAAATTTTTGTTTGGACCTTTGGAGTATATACAAAAATCTCTCTAGGTAGTTCTCCAAATCTCGTCATCACCTTGTAAAATGGTGAATATCACACCTTGCATTTCTCTAGTTTTACAATATTCCTAATATTTATTCAAAAATTTTCTCTTCATTTGTTCCCAAGAACTTACAATTTTTCCTTCTAGTCCCATTACCCAGCACAAGGTGGAATCCTTGAGGGTTGCAGGAAACAATTTTAACTTCTGGGCATCTAAAGAATAATCATAACTCCTACATAGAATATCAAACTCAAAAAGGAATGAATCTGGGTCATTGTGCACCTTACAATGAAAATGTGGAATATCTAAAGGTGAAATATTCTTCATTTTCACATTCACTTCAGACTTCCCTATTGGAAATCCAAAAGTGGACTGCTCTTCATTTATGTGATTCTCGTCAGTCCCCTCTGCATGGTCTTCATGATCATCCATTATTGTGCCTCCAACCAGACCATTTCCAGAAGATGAAGGTTGACTATTGTTGAATTATAATTTATGATCACTGTTAGCCTCATTCTTCCCCTAGTCGGTTTGTTTCACACCTCACTCATTGTTTTTAGAATCCAAGTGGACCATTCTGGCATGATGAGTCTCAGTCTGCTTGGACTTTTTACCTACAAAAGGAGGTTCAATATGAGAAGAGTTCTCATAATTTTCAGTGTTTCATCGAAGCTTATTGGGATTCATACCCCTACCTTTCTTAGGCATTCATTTTAGAAATCAAATCCAAAAATGAAAAATTCAAATGTTAAAGAATCTGTTAATTGCTGCAAAAAATAAAAAAAATCAGCACTCATAAAATCCTTAAAACATTAGAATCATGTTGTAGTAAATATAATAGTAGACTTACCCCAATTGTAGAAAATGGAAAGTTATTACCAATTTCAAATCGCCAGCCCGACAACAAAACCAGAATGTTCAGTGCAGGGATTATGGTTCATGAGACTCCTTCAACACTTAATTTTCAACCCGGGGGTTTCGTAAGCTTAGAGGCAAAGCACAGGAAATTCCAGACATGATATGAACTCTTCTTCACTCTATTCCTACTTCCTTAATTACAATCTTGCAGAATCGAAAAGAAAATACTACCCGACAATTTACACCAAAGAAATTCTAGTGTTGTAATATGAAGGAAAGTACTTTTCCGAAGAAATAAATGAAAGGAACTTTCAAACTCTTGTAAGCAATATTGACTAATTGAAATAGAAATCTACGTTCATCTTCATTATAGTTGTATGTTAGATTAATAATTGGACCCTTGAATATGTCTTACTTCTTTATAGATCTTTCTCCTTGCACTGAACTGTTATTCATGTACTCCTGTGATATTCTTGCACTAGTAACAGAACAAAGTTTGTATGTTTGAAGTATATTTTAAACTTGTACTGAAGATTTATGTCCTCATGCAGGGGCTCTAAGTCTCAAGACTAGAGCGCTCTGTTCTTGTATCAGGATATTGATTCTTGTACAGGAACAAAGATTCTTGCACCAATTATTCAATTTTCTCTCATAAAAGAATAAAGAATGTGTTAACTTAAGGAAAGAATTTAGAAAGGTGAATAAAACTTTGAAATAGCTTTCACAAATAGAAATATTCTTCAACCCAACTTAACTTCAAAATAATAATTAACTTTTAAAATCAAAACACACTTTTCTTCAATGAAGGAACTCATTCATTCAACTAAATAATTCATATAATTATGATAGCAGGCTTTATCCCTATAATATTTATTCACACAAATCTGATCTGCCTTTTTAACCTTATGAATTCAGAAAGGTTCAATTTGAAATAATTAAATATGAAGTTTGAAACTTTCCTTAAAAGTGTAAAGTGTAGGTGCAGATTAATGTGTTATAACAACATTCATTCCTTGATTACTAAAGCATATTCAATTCAAATAATATTCAATTTATAATATCAAGAATACTTCTAAAATATGAACACTCACTTGCATCAAGATTATTATGATAGAAAAGAAGAAAAGGCTTTTGCTGTAATAAACTGAAGAAATCAACTTATAGAATTGTAAATGCACTAATCCAGGAATAATGTGCTTGCATGATCGAGGTTGAAATAATACTAAGCCTTGAAGAGAAAAAATACAAAAGGGCAAGATCAAACTTAGTTAAGCATTCACACCACGAATCTTTCACACAATGGTTATAAATGAAAGAGAACCTAAAGTTTGTGAAAGAATGAAAGAATCTATTTAATTCACACCTTCCATTAAAATGAGATCAACACAACATTAATGAGAAAGAATAATGCGAGGGAGAATGAGATGAGTTGGTTGGCCCTAGCCAACCAACTCCTTCCCATGTTTAGGAAACTTGTAAATTCAGCTCTCAGCAACGCATCAACATAGAATAAAAAACATGATTGAAATAACATGGCACGGTCCCTTTATATTAAATTTCAGAATCAACAAATATACATGGTGAAATGAAAAATAGCCTAGAATGAGGGTGTTACCAGCAAAAGTACAAAATATCACAACTAAAGTAGCATTTCTATCGCTATCACTCGCTACCATTTTCTATATGATTCCTACACTATATACATCCTTGCAGGCCTGCAGCCATAACAAAATTACATTTAAAATTACAATATAATCCATTTGGATGTAATGAAATACTAGCAATATTACATTCTAGGCCTTTCAACTGTAATAAAACAATAAACTTGAGTATTCGTCGAACGACCCAATCTCTATCATATCCCTGAATTTTCTCTACTCTGATCCCAACTTGAGATGACCGATTCTGAACGAGATGTCCGTGTTAGGTAGTAAGCTATCACGAAAGTTTAGGATTCACCAGTGTGTAAGACTCCTACCTGCACTCGACCATGATAAAAAAATGATTAATACGTTTCTTACCAAATACTTTAGGAAATAAGATATTAGTTCCAAACAATATTAAAGGTATAAAATCTATAAAAATAATTAATTAAGTACATTTTTAACCGTTAAATATTAAATATAAACATAGTGCAAGAAAAGGCATGATTCTTGGAATAGTGTAGAACTAAGGAGGTTGCGAGGTTAAAACAGAGGTCTAAGGTTATGAATTTTAAGTACGAAAGGGGTTAAAAATGAAACAATTTAGCCTACCAACACTCATCACCCTTAGAAATTTTCTTCATTTTGCACTAGCACATGATTGCAGACACCTACAGATATATGTGGGCTCCAAAATCATTATAAACTGGTTCAATAATACATCTTCATGTCACGTGCACTCTCTCAAGAATATATTGGATGAAGCTATGCTTTAAAAATCACATTTTTATTATATTTCTTGTCACCACATTTAGAGGGAGCGCAATCAGGTTGTCTATCATTTATCCAAGGAAGCCACGGTCCAGCATAGGGGTTTATGGCTAATCCAAGAGAAGAGGGATGCATAACACTTCCAATAATACCACCGGAAATATATTGATTAGCTATATCAAAGGGCCAATAGGCCCTAACTACGGTTTATATTTTTGCCAATCCTATTAGTACTTTATACTTTATATATATTGTAAATATATGTTTATCTGAATAACCATTGTATACCCCCCACGGGTAATTTTGTATGGACATATTATTATGAAGGCCACAACCTGAGTTACTGCATATTCCTCACAGACATCTACAACATGTAATTTTCTCAAATTAATAGAAAATTGTGATTTTTCCCTGGGAAAAGAAAAAGTACAATCTAATTGAAATTAATGTGTAGTCTATGATTATTTTAAACTAATGATATATCATTTTGTAGGAAATGGTGTATTGTATAGATATTTGTATGAACTAACCATGGAAATATTTGCACCTACCATTCGCACAAATTGAAAATACCAATGTTCTAAGTTGAAGTACGAACTTATGAACATGATGGTTGGCCTATTAGGTTAGGGGACCTTCAACAACATTGGACGGTACCTCCAAGGAAGACTTACATGTAAAACATGCAGGACTAGTATAGGTATCATTTGGAAAGGACCATGACATATGAGCACCCTCCAACGATTCTAGATAGGGAGTGCAAAGCCCTCATGGAAGATGCAAATAAGAAGGAAATTTGGAAAGAAGGGAAGATACCACCCTGACCCAGAAGGTATGAGGCAGTTGTAATCATTTAATTATGATGTTTTTTCATCATTATGACATCTAATGAATATTTTCAATATAGACTCCCAAATACATCCAAAGCCACAAAGGCTAGAATAACTAAATATGGGCATCATTATCTTCACTTGGATGGTTACTTAAAACTGGCCGCAAAAATTATAACTACGTAAAAAAACGTGCATCCAAGTTATAAATTCTTAACAATTTTAATCGAGTAACATGCAAGAAGAAAAAATAATGTTCTCGTGAAAAATTGCAAGGGTCACTTCAAAGATGGTCCCATGGATGAATACCTCAAGCTTACTTTCAAGCATGTCAATCAAGTTGTGGTTGAATGTAGGAAAACCTTGGTGTCCTCACACTCTTTTGATACCGAACCTAACACTCAGGGAAATAAAAGTAATGAAGAGATTTCATAATTATTACTTTTACAATCTATTCATTATTATTTTTGGCCATAAATTAATGTTCTAGGTTTTACAATACTTGAATTAAAATGGCACTTTTTGGTGAATTGGAATCTTTTGACCTTGTGTAGATATTAATTTAAAAATACTACAAGGTAGTTAAGTTGTGAGAAGAAAGAACTATATGTTAGATTTCAGAGAAACAATTGTTGGCTTATTGGGCCCTGACCCAGGTTCGGAAGAGTTATTTAGTCAAACAAATCCTGCAGCTACCGACCCTTTCGACAATAGCCCGCGGAGTGCGAACTGAGGTCTCACCCGAGGTAGCACGAGAGGGTAGTGGAATGAGGTTTCCACACACTTGCGATGTTGTGATGTGGTCTAGAGGAGTCATGCACTGTTCTATGTCCTTTCCCTACTCTACTTCCGTGTAGATCCTGAACAAGGCACTTCCTTAATTCTTATTATTAATGATTTGTTATAGATCGGATCTACTTTTTACGGTGTTTAAGCAAACATTTAATAGAGATAACCAGTTCACGCACCTAGAAAAGTTATAGATTTGCATAAACTCATAACGTAGGCATAAGCGCACAGATCAAATAGATATATCAACCATAAATTAAATAGATCCACAATATTTTAGATTCAACACAGTATTTCAGAACCAACTTATCTTTATTCAACTCTTTCGCCAATACCTCTAGATCCGCCCTATGCACTCAGCTATAGGGGTCCACGCCCATAGCTGTAGACTCTACTAGGCCTCTACACACACAGCTACAGAGCCTCTATCTACCCACCAACACCCTCGACTTGGACTTAGAAACACTTCAAGATTTCTTCCTTCAAAAACCCATTACCTTCTAGATCCAAAAGTACATACCAAGAACTGACTTCTATCCATAGGCACTGGCTCTATTTATACATTTCCATAGTCCACAGACCATGGGTGGGCTGACTCACTTCCTATTATTTTACATTATTTTTGGGCAGACAACACTTTGAGTTGACTTATTTAAAATTTTTGCTCCACACAGTTCATGGAGTCCTTACCATACCTTTCCCAAAATTGCGGGCTTTGAGCCCCAAAACCGTTACGCAGGGCCTATGCTACCCAACAGTACCCCAGCACAATGATCGTGACTCATCCTAACTCACTTTGCTGGTGTGGTAATTTTTGTGTGGAGGTCGATCAACAATTTCTGTGTGTCACTTGTGCTTGCAACAAACTTTGTCCCTATCCTTTGATCTATTCTACACGAGCTGCTAATACATTAGTATCACTTGCAGTTTCCTATTCATGATCAGTTACTGCCTGCATGTGCGCTAACTTTCCTTCGATGGCTATGGAGACCATGAATGCTTCATCAAGCCAAGGATGGATATGTTCTTTAAGCATTGCCTCCTTTTGCCGCGTAGCATCAACTTGTGCCTTGAGAGCCCAAGGCTCCTTAATTTTATCCAACCTCTGCATGATAGCAACCATCTACGTAGTCCCTTGGACTATGTCATAAGCCTGCTGCAACTCCCGTGCTTCAATTTCTACTTGTTGTATGGTTGGGTCTTCTTGGAAGGAGGTAAGCATTAGGAGGGATTGATCTAAGAGTCCTCAGCAATATTGGATAGTGCGCTTTATCATTTCCAGTCCTACTTTAATTTCATCATAGTGTTATTCTCGAATTTCCAGTGGTGTGGTCAGCTGCACCTTCAGCCTTAGCACTGGACTTTGTAGATTTAATTCCCATTGAGCCTTCATGGCCTCCTCTTGGGCCATCCAGAATCCTGTGGCCATGCAATAAATCTTGTTAGTTGTTGGAAGTTTGGTTGGGATAGCTAACTCTAGTACCTTGCTACAAGCTTCCATCATAGCCTGTTCCAATTCTTGGTTGTGTGTGATCAGGTCATCTCGTTGGAGACTGACCTACTCTAGATTTGACTTGTGCTCCATCAATGTTTGGAGGATGCGGCCTTGCCTGGCTCAAAGCTCAATGGTTACCCCATCCTCTAGTTGGTACAGGGTTTCTTTCGGAAGAGCAACCAGATTCAACCCCCAACTTTGCATATCCCCCTCTACTTTCACTATGACAGTGCCTGTTGGCAATGCTAAGGTGTTCATTGTATTGGTATGCACCACCTGCTCAACTACGGCTATGTCCTCTATTAATTTTAGGATTCCCCACCTGGGGGTTGCACCTGTAAAACCTGCAACTGTGCTCGGATCTCCCCCAACACAATTGTCTGCTTTATGATCAGTTTCTTCAATGCATTGGTAGGGACATTACTCGCCGGTTTGTTACTGTCAATAAACTCTTTCTCCAAAGCTTTTACTATTTTTGACTTTTTGCATGTGTGCGGTGATTCCTTGCTGCGTGGTCACTTAATTTGGGGTGATTATATAATATGGTCCGTGCATTCCTGTATCTCCTTTTCCTATTGCATGTCTTGTTCCAAGGCTATTTCCTGATCTACTGTGATTTCTTCAACTATCACCTCCATGGTTGCCTCCTTCTGCGAAGTGGATTTTTGTCTCTAACGGGTCTTTTCTGCCAAATGAGTGAGTCACTACTAGAGTTCCATTTTACAGTGCTTCGCTGCCATTCTTTCTAGTATAGCATTGTCTGGGGCACACCAATCTAGAGGCCATGTTTCCAATACCTCGTAAATAGAATCATCTATTGCAATGAATGGAAGCATGACCCATGCTTGCTTTGTATCCTTCCATGCCTGGATATATAAATTATGCATGTCCTCTTTGAACTCGGCCATGCTTTGAAAATTGTTGTTGATTGTTGGAGACATATGTGGCCTGTGAGCGAAGTATACCACACTGCTTCCGGTAGGTAATCTCCAATGCTGAGAAACTAGCTACCCTGTTGCAGTTCTCCTGAAACTAGAAGGATTGATAGTAGCAACCATGCATAATAAAATGTCTTACCTTTGTCCTGTGCTTCCCTACAATTTGTCAAAAATTTGTCGCATAAGAATTGTCCCCGTTGAATTGAACCCCTTCTATGTACTATTCTGCAAGCACAATGATCGGAGCTGGCACCTCATCTGCATGACATTTCTTCATTAGTTTACTGGCTAGTATTTGGGTGGTGCTTCACACCCCTTGACCTTTGATTCTTGCTATTGCATACCCCCATTTCCGCTTCTCCAACTTATATTTAGCCTTCATTGTTTCAAGGAGACCCACATCGCTACTTGTCCAGCTATGTTTGTGGGGTCATTCCCTTTTACAGGCAAGTGGGTAATCTGATGTACTAAATCAGCTATGATAGGAATCGGTGCCTCCAACCAGAGATACCTATCATGTGCCAGACATAGTAACTGTCAGATAACAAAGATCGTGATGCTCGCGTGGTGATAGTGAGGTATCCACCTTAGATTAAGTAAGCCTGCCTTCTCCACTCATAGTAACCACTTCCATGACAGTAATTTGTCTTTGGCTGATTTGGGAAGCTTGTCATTGTCTGCAAGGTCCCAATCTTCGAACTTGATGCTCGGAACTTAGCCCAGTTGCAACCCATCGAACCTTATATAATCTGGAAGAAGCAGGGTCTAGAGCATATTCTTTGCAGCGTCCAAGTCCTTCAATATCTTGGCTGTCCCGGTCCATGGGGAGATATATGGGGTTCGTGAAGGGATTTGGAATGCATCCTCTTCATCCTCATCTTGTGCGACAATCTGATCGATCAAAGTTTGAAAATGTTCATCATCCTCCTTAGGTTCAGTGGTGATTGCTTTCCCCTTTTCAGCTCCTGATAACTTACTGAACCTCGGCGATATTTGACTAGCACCATCGTCTGCTTGTTTTTCTGAGGCCACGGTTTGCGTCGGGATTTTGGGACTTCGAGGACATCGACGACTTCATCTAGTTCCTCCTGGGTTGAGTATTATTCTTCTCCGAACTGTGCTCGCGTTTTGGCTATGGTACACATGGAATACCTAGTAGTCGAGTGTTTGCTAGTTGTTACTAGTTCAAATCTCAAATATCCTAGTGCCATCCATAGGTTATTAGAGGAAAATGTAATTTTGAATGGATTCCTTCCCTCCACTTCCAGTCTATTAACACTATCTAGGTGGTAGATCATCTTGTATCTAGCTTGAAACTTTCGTCTTAATAGCCCACCGCCTACTCCTCTGTGACGTAACTCAAATTTCTTGTCAGGAATAGTGGTGTTAACGGTCACCTCTTGACCTTTCTGCACAATAGCATTGTCCGTCGGGTGCACTCGTGATATTGTGGACCAAATGACTCTATACCAAACCCTTTTGCCACACCAGCCTCCCGCAGACTTGTTTATAGTCTCGCAACTTCTTTCAACTGCTTGGCGTGCTAAGACTATGCTTTCTACAGCTAATCAGGTGGTCATACCCCTGGTGTGACTTTTTCCTACTAGCCCGGGCTGCGAGCACCTTCCAAGTGTCTTTGTAGCTATTATCTCTTTGTACACCATTTTGTGGGGTGTATCCTTCTATAGGTGCAAGCGCAGCCATAATATCAAGGTCGTGGCTCGTTCTCGTTCTGCGGGATACCCAACTAGGCTTGATTCCCTTATGTGAAGACTCGCGCGACTTCCGTGGGCATCGCTACTTTTCCCCTTGTTGATTCCTTCCTCGACTAATACAATTTTCTATATTAGCACTGCCCATAGTTCTTTCATTTCGTGAGGCTTGTTGCTACCCCACTTATTCTAGGCAACCTCCTGTTTAATTATTGAAACTCTCATCTATGCCTCCCTTCTATTATAATCCCATCGAACCCATGGTATCCACAACTTCCCAGTGAGTCGGTTTCTCGAATAAATGCTGAGCGTGATTCCCCCTGTTCCCTTCCTAACTTTGTCACAGACCATTGGTGACCTAGATTGCCATCTAAGCATATGCGCACCTGCCTCTAACAACCATGCTGAACCTTTGGGCATGTAATCCATTCATGAACAATTGTCATGCATGGTGTCTTCGCAGGACCATCCTATGGCTTTTCTCTCAGATTCGTCATTTCACATTGGTCGACTAGTGCCTCCGCGTTCATGGCATCCTAATTAGCTGGCCACTCCATTGCTTCCATTGTTACACGGTGTAGTGACCTAACCATCATATTACAATTTAGTTTCATTACCTCATGCAAATATTTCTGCCACCGCTCAATCCCTTCATCTGAGTCCAATGTGTAAGAACTATCACGGTCCCATGAGATTCATTTTTCCCCTATTGGATTCACTTGGTCCTAATATTGCACGGTGATCTGGTAAATGTAATCTAGTTTGTCATTGTTGTCCTCGTCGCACACTAGATCGGTATAACAAGCCCCTTCGGCTAGGTCCAGCAGAACTACCACATGGGGAGATATTTTCTCGAATATCATTTTTCATTTCTTTAGGTTGATGACTCCATTCATATATGTTTCCTAGTCTATCCCTAACAATGCAGGGTATGGGTTACTGTCATCCATAATTTCTTTGACCTCAAAATCGATTAGTGTGCTTACACAGTGACTGTCTACTATAACTCCTTGCAGTCTTCCCATAGGCAAGATCTCTTGTTGGTTCACCATTCGCAGCTGGATAGGGGACAATTGTAGTGCGGGCCTGGCCATGCGTTCCTAGGTCTGTTTAGGTAGTACATTCACATCTGAACCCAATTCTAGAACAACCTCGTCCATCTCATAGTCCCCAACCTAGGTAGTCAATCACATTTCCTGCCCAGTTCACAACGCATGCTTGCCCAACCTCTAGACCATTCGAGGTTCAGCCTTCATCATTTGGACATTCTCAGTGGGAGTATCCAGAAGCACCCCTTTCTCCCACAAAATTAGCATCAGACAATCAACTTCTTTGTGGTCGAATTGGTAACAGTATGGGAAATAGGCTCTGGTCGCATTCGTGCAATCACGCACGTATTGTACTGGCCATCCACAATTATAGCAAATTAATTTTCCTCATCTATGTCTGGGTCTCATTCCCCCTTGGCCCTGTCCACATCCTTGGAATCTGCCCCTCGCTATTGCTGCGGCGGGATCTTTCCCACACGCCTCCATCTGCATCCTATAAGGTGTTCGATCCATCAACATCTCGTAACTCCGGCAGTTTCTTTCATCGCGGTCCATTGTCCTACAAAAGTTGCAAAATAACTATTGGGGGTTTGTCTCAAGTTCTGTAATAGATGATAGTTGTCCATGGCATGATTTTCTCCCACTTGACATATCGCATACTAGACTGGAGGCCCCGTGCTTGGCCCTTATCGTTGTCTCTAATGCTTTGGCTTGGGTGGAGATCTTTTGCTATGATAGCACCATCCTTAGATGTGGTGTCAAGGATGCCACAAACCACGTAGAGTGCTACACATCCGTCAATGTCATGTTAGCATCATGGATTGTGCTTTTTAATCTCTGATCCAAATCCCATGGGGTTTCACCAGGTGACATCGCGATCTCCTTGAACCCAATTACCAATTGTGTCTCTGATTTTGGCCAACCAAATTCTTTGTTTAATGCGTCATGGATTTCTGCTATTCCCACATTTGGATGATCTCTTCAGTACTTTATATACCACGTTAACACGCTGTCTTACAACATGCTAACCACAGTAGCCTTTTTGATATTATCATCTATTATGCCTTGGGCTTCCCATTCAGTCCTTACCACAACCAAAACTGACTTGGTTACTCATTTCCTACACCCTTAAATGCCGGAAACTTGACTACGCTGGCCATTCCAACCTTCGGAGGTGGCAGAGGTGTAGTCAGTGAAGGTGGATTTTATGTTGGTGAAGTAGGTGATGGTGTAGATGGAGGTTGTATTAGTGGAAAGTGCTGCTTAATCAACCAGATTAAACTTCTTGGAGAGAACCTCACGATCTCCTCCTTGTTTTCCCATGAAATAGAAATCAGCACACTATTCTCTAATTCCTCAGTTCTTCGGTAACGTCTTCCACTCTGCGTTACGCCAGACATCAATAAATGTGCATAATATGTTTCTCACACAATAGCATCTTAATCCATGTATTCAACTATTTGATATACTTACCCCATGATCCTTGGAGAAAGCGCGATTCGACTTCCCTATAACACACAATTGTGTCTATCGTGAACTCAGTAATAAACCCTCCTATTACCTGATCCAACCAGTGATCTACTCTGCGTGCGATTTTATCTTCAGATGCTTCTAGCCTACACACCAATTATGGAGTCCACACAATAGGTTGATCTATTCTGCACCATCCCACGCTATTAGCTAACCTCACAATCCACTCGTACAACTCTATCAGGAATGTCATGAAGAAGATGTTGTGGACATCTATGTATTTGCAACGATCCAACCACCCTTCTTTCAATATCCGTAGGCTTATGTTTTCCTGAACCACAAACTTGTGCAGATTCTAATCCAACCAATCTTCAAGCTCTTTCTTTGTAATATTCCAGTGTTCCGACATTAGACATCCCTTAGGCAGATCTCGAACCCGACAACGGAACCATTTGTTGGCTTATTGGGCCCTAACCGAGGTTTGGAAGAGTTATTTAGCCAAACAAATCCCGAAACTACTAGCCCTTTCGGTAACAGCTCATGGAACACAAACTAAGGTCTCACTCGAGGTAGCAAAGGAGGGTGCTAGAACCAGGTTTTCACACCCTTGGGATGTCGTGATGTGGTCTGGAGGAGTCGTGCTCCATTCTATGGCTTCATGCTACTCTATTTCCGTGTAGATACAGAACAAGGTACTTCTTTAATACTTATTATTAATGAGCCGTTATAGATTAGATCTAGCTTTTACGGTCTTTAAGCAAACATTTGATAGAGATAACGAGTTCGCGCACCCAGAAAAGTTATAGATTTGCATAAACTAATAACATAGGCATAAGCGCACAGATCAAATGGATATATCAACCATAAATTGACCACATGCACAATATTTTAGATTCAACATAGTATTTCATAACCAACTTATCTTTATTCAACTCTTTTGTCAATACATCTAGATCCTCCGTGCAAACCCAGCTGCAGGGGTCCGTGCACACAAATATGAACTCTACTAGGCCTCTACGCACACAGCTGCAGAGCCTCTATCTACCCACCGACACCCTTGAATTATAATTACAAGCACTTCAAGATTTCTTCCTTCAAAAACCCATTACCTTCCAAATCCAAAAGTACATACCAAAAACTAACTTCTATCCATAGAGCCTTTCTCTATTTATACATTTCCATGGTCTGCAGACCATGGGTGGGCTGACTCACTTCCTACTATTTTACATTATTTTTTGGTGGACAACCCTTTGACTTTACTTATTTACAATTTGCGCTCCACGCACTTCGTGAAGTCCTTACCATACCTTTCCCAAAATTGTGGGCTTTGATCCTCAAAATCGTTATGCGGGGCCTTTGCTACCCAACAACAACTAATGTCATTCCTTTGAAATAGATAAGAAAATAAAGCCTTACAACCAGGAGGGCATATAGAAATGTATGTGAAATGGATTGTAAGAAAATAAGAATGGGAAGAGGAATAACTTTACATTTGCTTTATATTAAGTAACTCAAAGCATGCATGTATACAAAAGGAAGTGGTTACTTTCTTCACATTCCATGAAGGACTATTGTTCTTTCTTAAGAATGCTCATTTCACGTACCTACGAATTATTTACAACAACAACAAATCCAAATTTTTATGTATATAACATTCACCACATAAATTGAATTGAGTGGAATGTTTATTAAAGGAAAATAAAATGTTTTCTTTCACTGAAGATATATTTTTAAGAATATTGGTAAGGTTTGAAAACAAGGTAGGAGATTATTTGGTTTAATAATTGAAATAACTTAAAGTGATCTTGATTATTTGTTTAGATAATCAAAATGGCTTTTCTTTTGTATAAATATGTTGTCTGGGGGACATGATAACAATTGTCATGATTGGTTTGATGACGATGAGATATTCATTTCTCCTTAACCAATCGTAAAGGTAAATAAGATAGTGGTTAGAATAATTGAAGAACTTATTCATTTTATTCACACTAGAAATAAAATTCATGACATTAAGGATAGGATCAACATGTTCAACCAACATCTTTAGAGATATCAACTAATAACCATATTTTAAAGTGATTTTTTAATGTCATCAGTTCAATTATGAATGTTTCTTTTTTAACTTTTACATTATCTAATTGAAAAAACAGTTTCTTTCTTATACAATATTTTTTTGCAAAGATCACACCACAACATACAAACACCATGAGGAAACTTTCAATGGCAGGCATTTTTGTACATGAGGATCCTATACCATAAGAGTAGCATAGGAATCCATTTCAACTGTGTCAACTAGTGCACGAGGTAAACAAAACTATAATGTTCTTTTTATTCATGAAATTCTTGGAATAATAATAACAAAAAATATGAATTTAACATTTCATTCTCCTTAGAGTATATGATATTCCCCTCTTACGACAGCCTTGATGATGTCATTAGCATACTATCAAGATGTAAGAAATAAATAAAAGGAAAAGAAACTATTGTACTAGTTATATAATTGGAAAAATCATGTACCATATTATGAAAACATATTTTTTATGATAAATTTTATTGAGATGATGTATTTTAAGTATATGGTTAATGAGTGAATGGATGAATGTTATATGTTAATGACTAATTGCTATATGCTTCTTTATGTACACAACCATGTCTCATATTATGTAAACATATTTTTTATGATAAAATTTATTGAGATGAAATATTATGTTTATCTACGAATGAATGAATGATATTTTTTTGATGTATGTTATGTATTTCTTTTAACTATTTCCTATATAGTAGATAGATTGGGTACTGGGGAATTGAGAGTGATGTGAGGGGCAGAGGGGACATGAGATCCTCCACCTTTACGTGATTGGCCTTGTTCAGTAGAGGACAAATTTCGACTTGGATAATCTTGGAGAAAAAACCATTGATCCAACATAATAATAACAATGTCAATGTTGACTTTGTTGTTGATTTATCAAGGGGAGGGAGGTTTTCTCCAAGATTAAACTACTGTAATAACATATTATTGAAACTGAAAGGATCTCAATTAGGTACTTATGCACTCAAGTAATTTTAATTATTATTTATCCATGCAATTAAATTTAATATTTGGTCAAATTTAATCGAAATTTTTCTCATTGGTCTCGTGAATATGTGTAAGACAATTAGTATCAATTCTGATGTTGAAGTGGAACAACTATCAAAAGGAAATAGCTCAAAATGGTGACATTACATTTACCATTCAAGGTAAGTTACTTTCAAGTTCATCCCTTTTTTCTTTTGCATAATGCACTGGACTACTTACTGTATTTGTAGTGATATGGGTGCTAGATCTTTGAACCGACTTGACATTTCTTTTGTATAATAAAGGGACCTATTGTAAAACATAATAATTCCAACTTGCAAAGTTATTCATATTCGCAAGAATATTCTGCCATGAATGGAAGGTATGAGAAATGGTAATTCAAAGTTGTATTATTTGTTTTTATTTGTCACTATCTAGTTAGAAGAAGGAACATGGTTTATATCATGAGTAGCAAGATGAGGGATACATGTAGTTATGATCTTGTCGTGTTGCATATTTCTTTCATGTTCAGTGTCTATGTAGTTAACATCTTCAATAAAAATTCTACAAGCATTAAAATCATTTGGAAATTTATATTATGCAACAAAGAACTTTTGTATCTAATACATTTCAAGCTTGGTGAACTTTCTTTCTCTACGAAGAAATTTAATTTGTACATTCCAATACCTATTAATGCTAGGTTTTACAATACCTAAATTGAAATGGAACTCTTGAGTAAATTGTTGTCTTCTAATCTTGTGTAGATATTAATTTAACTAGAAGACAAGGGAGTCAAGTTCGGATAAGTGTTTAGAATTGATGACACCCATTGAGGTGGCATACCACTGGATTTCTGTCACTGTATGCTTGGGTTAGTTTTCTTAACATGTGATAACTGAGGTAAAACGATGTGGCATTTGTGAGATATAGTGAATTTATTTACTATCATTTTTTGTTTATAAAAATAAAACCATTATTAGTTTCACTGACCTTGGATGGCATTATAAAGAGCTTCTTATACCGCTCACCACTTTTGACACCTTCGTATTTCTACATCCATATGATAGGAATTGTTCATGGCTTATACCAACCTTTTCAACATACTAGATCTCACCTTTAGACAGCTATAGTTACTTTCACTTGAATAAATAATGGAAATAAGGTTGCTTTAGACCAAAGATAGACACGGTTCTTGTTATCTAACATAAACAATATCTCTCTAAATTGAAAAGAAATAATTGGAAAGTTATCTTGGTCAGCCTATGGAAATTACTCGAACCGCTTTCCTAACCTACCTCAATTCATAGATTCCCTTGTGTCTTATAATGTAAACCTAACTACGCCACCTATCACACCTGCATTAAGACCTAGACCCGCCTTCACCCTATACCACTTAATCAAAGATGGTTGCAAGGAAAAGAGGTAAAAATCCAATGTCATCATCAACCAACTGTTACTTTGTTTTCACTAAATCATTTCCAAAAGTATATGAGAAAAGTACATACATTGCTTTTAACAAATGTATTCATCAGGCATAATTCTTGTATATGGATGTACATATTGTTGCCAATTTGAAGAAGCACATAGCCTAGTTCACATTGATTGTTTCAAAAACCATTCCGTTTAGAGGTGATATTTCAAATGTAAATTTTATCCATGTGGCAGATATAACATGTTTGGATGAGAATAAAAAGGAGGTTTATGACTTGAATGGAGAGCTTCTAATACATACTAATGGAGTCAGATTTATATCTAAATATTCGACTTAACAATACCCAAAAAATGCATTTAAAGGAAAACAACAAGTAATCATATTCGAGAGGTTTTCCACTTTCTCACTCAGTGTTGTATTTTCTATAATAGTTATACATTCAAAGGAACATTTATTTTGAATAGAATATTACCATGTAAAACGATCCATTTTTTAGAGTCAATGATCAAAGTTGCAAAAGATGAAACTTATGTTTGTTACAGAGGTATCCATTCCTTGGAAATGTTTGAACCTATCTATAAGATTACCACAACATACCTTTCAAGACTTTTGATCACATTTCTTACTTATGGAGGGGTTCCAAAATATTTATTCTTTGAGCTTGTAATCAATGTGATATAAAAATTTCAGTTAGAATTTAAAGATGAAACAAAAGCTTGGAAGGTTGTAAAGAAATATAGAGATTTAGACGATGACCACATATGTATAATAACCTTATCATGTGGATTTCCTTTGCATGAATGAATTCTTATTGGATTGATTAGAAACACCCCTATGGTACCATGAATGAAATGTGAAGCAATGACCCCAAAATAGGTGTCTCACATAAAAATATACTCCCAAGGTAAATGTAGAAGAAAAGTTATGGCTAGCTATAAAAATAGACCTGATTGGATTTTTCCCTGATCAAACCATTAATTAGTCCCTTGATGTCAATAGGAAAGAGAGAGGAAAAGCGTATAACCAGACTTGCGAGCAAAATATTCCCTTACTAATGGTAAAATGCCCTAATAATTAAATATAGGGTTAGTTTATGTGTTGTATTTGTGGTACCTTTATGGGCTGTATTTCACATGGTATTCAAACATGTATGATCATTTGTTGTCTAAAATTTGTATCCATTTCACTTGAATGAATAAACTTGCGTATATGAAGTCAGTTCCATCTCCGTTTGATCCTTGTTGACTCAATCATAAAATACATGCTCCTAGGGATCTCTTGATCAACTCAGAGTTGTATTTAAGTATTTATTCTCTACTTTCCATTGTTCACATAATGTTTATCTGCGATTAGTCATAGTTTACATTTACAGTATGGTTCACACTTATTTGTTTCTTTATGTATCTTAATGTGTTTCTTTCAACTATTTCCTTTGTAGTAGATATATTAGATACTAGAGAATTGACAGTGATGTGAGGGTGGAGGGTCAATGAGAGCTTCCACCTTCACGTGCTTCTCCTTATTTTGTAGAGAATAGGTTAGCATTTGGATAATATTGGAGAAAAAATCCATCGATCCAACAGAGCAACAACAAAGTCAATGACGACTTTGTTCCTGCTTCATTGAATGGAGGGAGGTTTGATGTAAGATTAAGCTACTCCAATAATTATCCTTGAAACAAAGAGGAAATAATTCAGGTATTCATGGACTCAAATCCTTTTAATTATTATTTTTTCATGCAATTAAATTTAATATTGGTCAAATTTAATGTAATCTTACCTCATTTGTCTCATGAATATTTCTAGGATAACTAGTATTAATTCGAATAGTGCAGTGGAACAAATATTGGAAGAAAATAGCTCAGAATGGTAACATTACATTTAAAATTCAAGGTGATTTACTTTCAAGTTGATTACTTTTTGTTTCTTCATAATGCATTGCACTAATTACTATATTTGTAGTCATATGAGTGGTAGATCTTTGAACTAATGTGATATTTCTTTTGTATTTTATAAGGACATTTTGTACAACCTGGTAATTGCAAATAACAAAGTTCTTCATATTGAGAAGAGAATACTACCACAGATGGAAGAAGGTATGAGAAACGATAATTGAAAGGTGTATTACTTGTTTTCTATTTGTCACTATGTACTCAAAAGTGATTGAACAAGGTTGATATCATGAGTAGCAAGATGAGGGATACATGTAGTTGTGATATTGTGGTATTTCCCATTGCTTACATGTTAAATTTCTATTCAGCCTTCAAAGGAAATTCCAGAAGCATTAAAATCATTTTCAATTCTATATTACACAACAAAGAAATTTTGTAGCTACCAAATTGAAAGCTTTGTGAACTTGTTGGCTCTAGAAAGAAATTAAATTTTTAGATTTCAGTACCTATTATTTCTATTTTTTACAATACCTAAATTGAAATGGAACTTTTAAGTGAATTGTGATCTTTTGATCTTGTGTATATATTAATTTAACAAGAAGATGATGGAGTCAAGTTGGGAGAAGTATCTAGATTTGATGACACCAATTGAGGTGAGATAGCACTAGATTTATATCACCATCTGCTTTGATTAATTATCTTAATATACGATGTCATTCTTCAGAGATTATATTTATATATATATATATGTATATATAATATTTATATATATATTATATATATATATATATAGATAGATATTATCTATATATATATATATTATATATATATATATATTAATATATATATTATATATATATATATATATATATATAAACATTATTCACATTTATAGAAGAAATCTCTTCTCTTTCGCAACTACTCAAAAAGTTTCTTCTCAATAAGTATTCCTTTTGGCATTTTTCGTGTTGGAAAAAATAAACATGATAAACATGTTTTAATTCCATGTCATTATAGAATGTAGATCTAAGGACATTCTAGGCTCACTGCCAATCTATGTACCATTAGGCTACAACAAAGGTATCGATCACCAAGGTACCATTAAGAATGAAAATGATGAGGATATAGATGAAAGGGTATGAAATGATTTTGGTAGAAGGTGACATGGAAATGGAGGATGACGTGGGGTGGGTGAGTTGGCTCGCTTGCTACACGCTTATTTTCCATTAAAAATGGTTTAAAAAAACCCTTATCTGCCCTCACAGGCTTTCATGCTGGTAAGCAGTTTTCCCTTGAGTAGTGACAGGGAAGATCTAAGTTGTATATCTCCCAAAAAATATTTTTGAGAGACAATCTCTCAAGGTCTCCTCCCCACATAAACATCAATTTCTTTATATTGTCGAGTTTGCATATGGAAATAGTTGCGTCAAAAATCACAGTGGTACACTTGAAACATGCACACATTTTAATCCTCCATCGGTGTGGTATGGCCAACCTTTCAATTTTATCATATAGAAATGATCCACTTTATAGGTTTGAAATGTTAGGCGACTCCAAATATATAGCATAAAGCTTTGGTGACGGATTTTAACCATAATTTTGCTATATGGTCCCCTACATGTATGTGTGTGTGTGTGTATGGGATTTATCATTGTGGATAAAAGTATCTCCCCTAGGGTGGTGGCTAACTTAGAACAACAAAGATACAAGAAACACAATGTTTCTCCTTAAACAAAATAGATCACGGAGTGACACCTACCTAGAATCCTTCGCACATTTTATTCCTCCGAATGCCAATATTAGAAACTGCACAATCAGATAACACAATCCAAGAAACTAAAATATCTATGCAGTATCACTTAATTACTTTATTCAATGGTATATAAATAAGTGAAATAACAACATCAAATATTGGAAAACAATGAATTATTTTTATTAATATAAATGGAAGGAGATTACAACCATAAGTAGTAGTTGATCTTAGAGAAGAGCTCCTCCAAGTTGTTCACTTGTGCTTTCCTTGTCACAATATGCACCTCCAATCACCCTAAATGCATGAGATGATGATCACTCACTACAATAGGAAAAGTGCATAATAACGCTCCAAAATCCAAACCCCAACCTTATAGAAGGTTGGGAAAATGTATAGAAGTAAGGTAAGTTGGTAGTCCTTATCCAATTACCAATCTCGGATAAGAGATCCACCTTTGATGGAGTGACAAGATTAAAGGATAATTGGTGAAAACTCCAAATGTAGGGAAGGATAGGATCCAAATGTTTTATCCAAAGTAAGTAGTTGTAACAAATTCTAGAAACTCCTAGAAGGGGAAGCTTCCAGAAACCCGATGATTCTCCCATATTTCTATAAACAACATAGGTGCAAAGGGTATCAACCTACTTGTGACTGAAATAGGGAATAGTGGAAAAACCTACTAGTGAACACACCCAGTAGGCTTATATGGAGCATTGGTCCTCAAAATGACTCAGATGAAGCAGTTTAGGGCTGAAATTTTGGGAAATTAAAGCTACATGCTTAGGGATTTCTTCAAGACAGTGACAAGGGGGAATAGGATGTTGATTTATCTGATTAAGAGGCTCACTAATCAGATATGAAAAAAATGGCCTATAATAGAATTCCTCCTAAAGCACAATGTTAGAGATGATGATTGATCACTAAAGTTATTTACTTTGTGATAAGTCGAGATCAAGGACAACTGGCAAACTTCATCTGTTACAATACATTTTCAACGGGACATCTTTATTTCCATAGGGAGGCATATGCATACTCAACTCATAAGCTAATGCAACATTTATAATGATCAAAATATGCATCCACAAATGCAAATGGTGGACCCATGACTCGATGAATATCTATATGATCATGGCCATCATACATTGTGATATTTGTATAAATCCTAAAATCGCAGCCCAGATGGATGAATCTAGATCATAGGTCTTCTATCTCATTCACAAAACCAACCAATGTATGAGTCTAACCATGGGATTCAATGAGATCGATTCGAACATGGTAGACACCATCTGATTACTAACCAATGATGTAAGTCATTAAGAGATGCAAGAGAAACCATTGTTGGGTCATGAAAATGTCACTCATTTCCATTACGATTTCACTATTATGTCCATTCTATCACCTCCATTTCACCTCCATTTCACTACTGTGTCATTACATTCGTCCCACTTTCATTATCATTCGGCCACATTTCTGTTTTTCCAAACTTTATTAATTCTTAGCCTTTTTAAGTGAATCTATGGTTAAAATTAGAAAATAATGTGCACATGCTTATACCTAACAAGTGGGTTGAGATTGTTGACATATGTCGGTCAAAAGGAGGCTTCTAGAAGACCTTTGTGTGGCACACTAAGGCCAAATTCGAATTTGAGTGGAGAGAAACATGAGATCATGAAGATATGTGTCACATCTCCTAATTGTATTGAAACTCTAAGAAGACATGTGTCTTATCAGTTCCAATTTTTATTAGGACTCTAATGGTAGAGGGAGAGACTCATGGACTCTCATTAATGAGATGACTTCTCATCTTTTTGTATAAATAGGAAATCTCTCTCCGTTATTTGGGAGCTTATATTTTTAGTTCTTAAGCTTGTAGCTTTTTGGTAGCTCTTTAGCTTGGAGCTTGTAGTTCTTCGTTGATGGTTTGGAAATATTTGGACAACTTTGTTGTACTTTGTAATTTTGAATAATTTGAATAAATCTTTGATGTTCTCAACATAGAAGGAGAAAAGAAGTAGATGTCATGAGCATATTAGAATGTAAGGTAAAGTAGATTTTATTTTGTAATTTTTCTTTGATTTCATTCAAGTATGTTATTTTATTGCTTTCAAGTTTGATAGTTTAGATTTTCCATTCATGCAATTTTAATTCATGCAAGTGTGTTCAACCGGTTCATTGTAGATTAGTTTTTCTTTACATATTCTTGTATTTTCTTATTAGTTTTTGCATCAAGTGGTGATTTGTGACTTGCTTCCTCTGTTTAACTTTAGTTTTTAATTCCAGTTATTATGTTGTTATTTTAGTGAGATTTGCTTACTGCTTTTAGATAGTTTAGATATTAATTCTTCATGCTACATGGTGATATCTCCGGTGTCTTTAGCTTAACCTATTTTATAATTTAATTGGCGAGCTATTGTGATTATAGGTGAAGTAATTTCATTTTTCTTTCATTACTCTGCAAGTAGATAGTTTAGATATCAGTTCTTCATGCTATATGATGATATCTCTGATGCCTTTAGCACAACCCTATTTTAGAAGTTAATTGGCGAGCTATTGTGATTATATGTGAAATAATTGATTTTGCTTTCATTAGTCTACAAGTAGATAGTTTAGATATCAGTTCTTCATGCTATATGATGATATCTCTGGTTCCTTTAGCTTAACCCCATTTTAGAAGTTAATTCACGAGCTATTGTGATTATAGGTGAAGTAATTGATTTTACTTTTGTTAGTATTCAAGTAGATAGTTTAAATGTCATTATTTCATGCAATATGATGATATATCTCGAGTCTTTAGCTTAACCCTGTTTTAGAAGTTAATTGATGAAATATTGTGATTATGGGTGAAATCAGTGACTAGTTCCCAGCTTCTTTACCTTTTTATTTTGAGTGTAATAGTTTATTTTCAATTATATAATTAGAGGGACAGCAAAGATAGTAACATCATTTTTAGTGCTTTCTTTTTAGTTTGGTTTATGTAGCTACATGTTTACACTCTTATTCAAGTTCTGATTTTGTAGACAACATGTTTTAAGATCTCTTAAGTTCAAAGATTGGAAATTATCATAAGAAGCATAAACCTTATCTTCAACTCTACATCCACACTTGATCTTTAAAAGCATTCTTAAAACTTTAAACTACGATTTCTATTGCATTAGAACACTTTAGGATGCCATCAAGAACAAAACCCCAAAAAAACATAAACTATAAAACAATGAAGTAAGAAAAAAAGGTTAACTAAGCACATATGGTGCACCACACTTCATCAGTTTACGAAACCCAGATTGATAATTTATGTAGAGAAATTTAGGACATTAAATTGACTAGACATTTTGTCGCCATTGCTGGGGAAGTGTAATTAGGAGACCTTATTTCTTACATCTAAAAAAAATATAAATAATTTCTTGAGTACGCTCTTCTCCTACACTTTGTGTGATATGGAGGATCAGAAAAATAATTGTTATGTCTAAAGAAAAAAAAAAAAATGGGGACAAAATGAACTTCATCATTTCATTTGATTTAAAAAAAAAAAAACCAACTCCTTTGACAAGTTCAGTTGTCCAAGATTGACTAGTTATGGTTTGTAGTGGTCCTCAAAACACTGTGTCTTGTTTTAATAAGATTATATAAATTAGTTGTGGAATGCAGCGTGATTCCCTAGCTAACTGTGAATTCCGCAGCTAATTCCAAGGTTTAGTAGGTTACAGGCATCCAATGAAGGTAGGTTACAGGCATCCAATGAAGATACCGACCACATGGGCATTTGTGGAATTTTCCCAACATGCATCCTATCCTAGTCACCCAACCCAAATTGAAAAAAAAATCAGCTTAAGACCTCAGTCAAAGTCATGTTTTTAGTATATTTTACTTGAAGTCTTTGCTTCTTGAAATTGACAATAATTAATCATTCTTATAAAATTTCACAATTTCAGAGAAGAAAAAAGAAAACAATCAATGGCTATCCCCAATTCCAGTTTCCATTGTGGCCTCAATAGAAAATCTACATCCTTGTTTAATCTTTGGCCTTAAAACAAACCTACAAAAACATTTGAAATATATATATATATATGTTTGGAAAAGCCTCCTCTAGTTGTTTACCTAACTCTTGTAATCAGTAGCAGCAAGCCAATGTTAGTGAAAATCCTCCATTCAGCCAAAACATCCCAATTGATACCATAGCTATATGGAGATTCTTGCCAACATTTATGAGAAAATCAGTGGCCTTTCCATATTGCGTACTTGTTAGTTTGTAGGTATTTGTGGTGTAGGAATTTTGCAACAAAACTGTGATTCAAAGAAGAAAATATAATTACCAGCTTTACACTATCTCTAGGAGCAAATGTGAGGATATTTGTGCAAGAAACAGTGTTTGGGAAAACCTCCTCTAATATTGATTTCGTTGCATCAATAACATTAAATCCGTGAAGACTCAGATTGTTAGTTAGACTATCTTTCTCTGTGGTGTTGTTGGCAGTGAAGTCTATGAGTACTTTTTGTGTATTTGCCTCCAAATGATGTCAAGATTATGCACATTCCAAAATACATTACTCCAATTTTTTTCAGAAATATAGCTCGTACAAAAAAACACATTTGCCACAACAATTTAGGAAAACGCAAAATAGAAAAAAATGTCAAACTTCAACTGCACCAACTAGACAGACGTAGATGAATTTGGGAAAAATAAAACATGGGTTTTTTCGAAAATAGGGTTAGTTAGATAACTTAGAAATCATTTTAAGAAATTTGAAGCGATTTGGAGATTTTCTCGGTTCTTTGAAGCCCATTTTTGCAGGACGCGAGAGAAAAAATGGAATTTGAATTAATGAACTGATAGTTTGATTTAATTCGGTTGTCTGGGGAAGGGAATTCCAATTTGGGAACCTATTATATGCTGGCATTTAATCCATGTGGCATCCAAGAATCCAATTCAGTTCATGCAATCTCTGTTTTAAACTCCATGTCTCATACTCAACTGGACTTTTGCACTTAACATTTGTCAAACGGTTAAATTCACGACGTAACATATTTGTATATGGCTCTAAAACCTTGATTAGTTGTTCACTACACTGAGTTCTTTTCCCTTTCATATCTTCGTAGCCTCTTTTCATAAACAGTTACTCCATTTTCATACTACCTGTGTATAACAGTCACCCTGTTCTCACACAGTCTACACATATAGTTACTCTATTTTCACATATTCTATCCATACAAGTCTTCTCGCTTCGAAAATCCTTCTACATTTCGTACTCAATATTTTTCTAGTTCCATACCCATCATTTTTCTCCACGGTATTCTTCATTTCCTATTCATACAACCATTTTTCTTCCACATAACTACTCCGTTTTCATATATTCGTCTTCTACATTGGTGTTTACGCAGTAAAAAAGGCAGAATGGGTCTCATTGTGAGGACAAAGCCTGAATGAGTCATCAAAGATGTTGAAAATATCATACATTTACAATACTCTGATATATTTTCATCACTAAAATTGTTTTCTTCCTATACCATTTAGAAAGCTTTTTATTTCTTTGGCAGACAGTGAAGAAAATTAAAAAATATAGAAAATCATGAATAATTGGTCTTGTGCACTAGTTGTGATCTTAGGCTCTCTCTCTCCATGGTACTTGACTGCATCAAATCTCTTTTCCAATAAATTAAATTAGAGAAATGATGATTGGTTGTCTTTTAACTGCGGAATGCAGCTCTGTTTCGCAGCTAGCTAGCAATTTTGCAGCGATTTTCATACTTATATAGGTTATAGGTGTTAAGAAACGAAACAAACCACAGGGGTAGCTAGGAAAATGTCAGTATATGGATGGTTTCCTATCCATTTGATCCAAATCAATGAAAAAGACCCTCTCAAAGGGAGTCAAGGTGTGTGTTATCACTAAGTCGCCACACTAAGTCGCTGCATGTCAAGAAAAAAAACAATTTTGAATCAATGAAATGAATAAATTATTTGCTCACTTTTCTGAAGGTATTGATTAATTTTGGATAGATGATGAAAGATGAATGGCTAACTTTTTATTCAAAAGTTTTAGCTACAGAAATTGTGCACATTCTGCAGCTAAAGTCCAATTCCGCATATGTTCTCCAATTCTGTAGCTGAAAAACCTCATTGTTCAAATCAACCTAACTTTCTCATACGAAATCAAATTTTGATGATTCATGTATGATAAGAACGATCTCAACAAGATCTACATAATAAGAAATCCATCATTAGAATTTGAAATAACAAATAATGAAATAAATTGTTGAAATGAAACAACATTCAACTTGAGGCACAAATTCCAAAGCAGGTACAAATTCTTTTGATTTTTCCTTTGAAAACTTGTTTCATTAATACAAATTCTTATTTTTTTGTGTAAATATCATAACTAGAGGGATTCATCACCTCTCTCCTTTGATAATCTTACATTCCATTGCAGAAGAAGTATTATTTTTTTTTCAGGTTCAAGGAGGAAGGACAAATGACTACAAGTGAATGGTGACTCTCTAAGAGACCAATTCGTTTCATAAGAGGATGATCATCAACAAAGAGGAAATATGTTGATGTAAAATGAGATCCAAACACTTGAAAAACTTTTAGATACTATTGTCTGCATCACATCCATACCTCATAATAAACCATTCACCTCATTTCACTTCATATTTTCCATTTACATTCACATACACTTTCCATCTCTTTTTGTCCATTCATAACCCACAAATAAAAGCAAGAAGATCATTCACATGCTTATTTCCCATTTCCATTTATAATATCCATTGCCATCTTCCATTTTCATCTTCCCTTTCCTATCATTTTCGTTTCACAAATAAGCCCTAATATCCATTGCCATCTTCCATTTTCATCTTCCCTTTCTTGAGTCCATAGTCTTTTGAGTCATTTCACAAAGACACCTTGAGTCTTGCATGTCTTAATGGAAAGTTATCATGCTGACAAACATTGGGAATACATTAATGTCCCTTGTTCATCTAATATTCTAGGTGACTCGACATCGACATAACTATTCGTACCTAGCGAGATGTGTTTGGGCATCTTGACTCTCATTGTCATCAACGGTGAGAGTTCTTGTGTTGACTATTGGCATCCATTAATGGCCACTAAGTTAACACTTTCCCACTATGTTCAACATCAGAACATATTTTCACATAGTAGGAATTGTGCCAATGAGTTTTGAAGACATGAAGACTATTATTTTCAGCATTTTGGAGCAGATTCAACAAGTTTTAGTGGAAGCAATAAAAGGACATCTTAACTCTTTATCCATGACTCTTCTTGTTCAACCACTTGAAGAAGAATATGATCAAAATTTTGTAGCCACCAGACATACAACTCATCCAATCCAATGGATAAGTTAAGGTATGTCATTTTCTAACTTTTGACCATAGAATTCCATAAAAAGCTAGAATGATAATTATTGGAAAAACATTTCTCTTCCACATTTCATAAAATTGCCAATACCATCAGCTGTGGGGGGAAAATACATTCATATTCATATCTTTCCATGTCCATATCATATTCAGGAGCCCACATAATTCCAAAATATATTAACTATTACATTGTTATTATGAGCATACAGTGGCTTTTCAAAAGTGCTTAAAGGATAAATTCGATACATACACAATCATGGTTGTCAAACAAGAACCAACCATCATGCAATTCAATAAAGACATACTTTGCAACAATAATCAAAATATCATTATGCAAAGTTCAAAGATCAAAATAGTATGCAACAACAAAATATGGTTGTTACACAAGAACAAACCATGCTGTAATTCAAGAAAAACACTTTGTGAAAGTATGAAGTTATCAAATGATATCATGCAAAGTTAAGCCAAAGCTCAAGGGTCAAAAGAATTAATGTAATATATATTGCATGAGGACATACAATAGCTTCAGTTGGGGGGTATGTTGGATCTTGAACATGTCATTCATTTCTATTACACTTTCACTATTATGTCCATTATATCACCTCCATTTCACCTCCATTTCACTACTATGCCATTAAATTCATCCCACATTCATTATCATTAAGCCACATTTATGTTTTTCCAAACTTGATTAATTCTTATCATTTTTAAGTGAATTTGTGGTTAAAATTAGAAAATAATGTGCACATGCTTATACTTAACAAATGGGTTGAGATTGTTGACATGTGAAGGTCAAAAGGAGGCTTCTAGAAGACCTTTATGTGGCACCCTAAGGCCAAATTCGAATTTGATTGCAGAGAATCATGAGATCATGTGGATATGTGTCACATCTCCTAATTGTGCTGAAACTCTAAGAAGACATGTGTCCTATCCGTTCCTATTTTGATTAGGACTCTAGAGGCAAAGGGAGAGATTCATGGACTCTCATTAATAAGATGGCTTCTCATCGTTTTGTATAAATAGGAGATCTCTCTCCTTTATTTGGGAGCTTAACTTTTCAGTTCTTAAGCTTTTAGCTTTTTGGTAGCTCTTTCGCTTGGAGCTTGTAGTTCTTCTTTCATGGCTTTGGAAAGCTTTGGAGAGCTTTTTTGTACTTTGTAATTTTGAAGAATTTGAATAAAGCTTTGATGTTCTCAACATGGAAGTAGATGTGAAGTAGATGTCATGGAGCATATTAGAATGTAAGGTAAAGTATATTTTATTTTGTAATTTTGCTTTGATTTCATTCATGTCATTTTATTGCTTTCAAGTTTGATAGTTTAGATTTTTCATTCATGCAATCTTAAATCATGCAAGTGTGTTCAACCTGTTGATTGTAGATTAATTTTTGTTTACATGTTCTTGTATTTTCTTATGTCTTTGCATCAAGTGATGATCTGAGACTCGCTTCCTCTGCTGAACTTTAGTTTCTAATTCCAATTATTATGCTTTTATTTTAATGAGATTTGTTTACTGCTTTTAGATAGTTTAGATATTAGTTCTTCATGCTATGTGATGATATATCTGGTGCCTTTAGCTTAACCCCGTTTTAAAAGTTAATTGGTGAGCTATTGTGATTGTAGCTGAAGTAGTTTGATTTTGTGTTAGGTCACTATACTACTAGTGTAACACCTTATTGTTATTAGTACAACCTCTTTATTATATTGATGTACCCATGTAGTGCCCATATTGTTAGTAGTGTGCCCCATGTTAGCCTCCTGCTGCAGCAGGTTACTCATATTTCATGATTGAAATTTTTACAGGCCAAATATGTCATACTTTTCATGCTGCAATGCTCCATATTTGCTAAATAGTCACCAAGGAAAGAAGGCTACTCAAATTTCATCTAACTGCTTTCCAATTTTGAAAAGTCATTCCAGTTTTGTAGAATTTTCAGCTAAAGGGAGGTCCAAACAGCCTAATCTTGGTCTCCCCAGGTTTCAATTTCCTGTTTTAGAATATAGAGAATGAAAATCTATCCAAATAGCTTAATCTTGCCAGATTCTTAGATAGGTAGAGAATCAAAGGAGCCCAACTGCTTAATCTGGGCCCTTGGAAGAAATAAGGGTAGTTTGTAGATAGGAAAGCATAAAAAGAAAAAATTGAAATGCTGGGTCTACAAGTCTAAATGCACCCAAACCAAAAGAAGAAAAAATGTTAGGTAAGTAGGCCGGGTAAGTAGTTTTGAGGTTGCAGAATCTTGATTTCTATTCATTGTCATGTTTTAAAGTATCGTCTCTACTCAGGTCACAGTCATCAGGCAGTTTTCATGTGAAGGAGCTCAAATCAGGCATAACTAACTTCCCTTTCTTCCTCTTCCCCAAATCATTAACTAATCTCCCCAAAAGAGGTCAAGATCTACTTGATATCTCTTAGTTTAATCAATTCTCCATATCATTAACCTTGGTGAGGATCTGCTTCACTCAAGGAGGATCCATAATTTCTCTATAAGGTGCTATCTCCCATTTAAAGCCTAAGATCTCTTAAACTTAGCGCTTTCTTGTCATCTCCATATTAACTACTGACATTATTATTTAACTCCCTATATTTTCCCCATCCCCCTACTAAAACTATGAAAATAATCCCCTTATGTAAATATCCCCTCCCCTTGGTTGAAATATAACCATAAGTACTTCTCTGGGAATTACTAAGTCACCTGGACTTTAGTAAGAACCCTCCTTCTGCATAAATTTCCATTCCCAGGTGTTTGGACCCCTTCCAAAACACTAAGAAAACCCTTTCCAAATGCAAAAAACCCCCTCGCACATTTTTCCTTGGAAATTATTAATGTTTGTTTGATAAATTTCCACTGCGCAAAACAAATTTAACCCATTTTCTAAAGTTCAAAACCCACAGTGCCGTGAAAAATTAAACCTTTAACGTACGCGTTATTTTATTAAAATTCGCGCATCTCCCCATCCTGTCCACCGTCGGATCACCCCTCCCAAATCTGATGGCCCTTGTTCACATCGGACGCCCTATCGTGGTGGTAGGTTACCACCCGATGTCCGATGGTTTTACCGTCGTACACCGGGACAGGTGGCAGCCTCCTATTGCATCGGGCTACCTCTGACAGAAACCACCTCCGTACCAAAGGCGGTCCGATGCACAGGCAAAACCGCCCTCCTCTCACGTAACAGGAGCCCCACCTCACCTTGCCACATCGCCTCCACATCACCTCACACAGCCTGCGCCCCGCCACGTGTCTCTGCCACGTCACCCCACCCTACTGCCACGTCACCTTGATGACGTCATCATGCTGATTTCATATCCGCCGTACAGCTGACGTCATGCTGATGTCAGCAGCCAAAAAATGGAAATTTGTGCAAGCGCGAAAGTCGAGCTTCGGAGCTCCGGAATGAGAAACGGAGACAGTTTTCGATGCGCGATTAGCGCTTCGTGCTAATCGCGCATCACTACGGGAAATGAGCCATATTGGGCAATCTTTAGGGAATCTTTTGATTCTTTAGCCCTTTTTGCACCGAAAAAGCCCGAAATTGCCCGATTTTGCCAAATTAAACGAATTTGAAGACAGAGAGAGACCAGAAACAAAGATTAAAGAGTATCAGATCAAATATGCAGACAAAAAACACGTCAAAGAGTATCAGGAAGCGGCGAAGACCATCAATGTAGCGGCAAAGTGTATCAGAGGAGATTTTCTCAGGGCTTGACGCAAATCCAACATTAAAACGAAAGCTCTGAAAGTCAAGAAGCAATTGAAGACGCATTAAAAGCCCACCAGCACAAATGACTGCACATTAAACTCACAGAAGATCAGTGGACCAGAACGCGATGCACAGTTATGACTGAACCACTCACCAAGTCACAAAGGACACCTCATCAACTCAACTTGATTCAGTTGCCTCTAGCGCAACCCAAAGGACATACTTGCATTTAATCCCAGCAGCAATTAGGTTTTTAGAAAAAGCTTTTCCCGGCAGACCTGTTTAGGTCAGTTGTAATAAATGACTTCAGATATTTTTCTTATATATACCACCCTGAAAAATGGAGTAGGGGTTGGTTGGTTGGTTGGTTGATCAGTAACTTGATCTTTGTTATTCCGATTTTTCTCTCAAGCGGAGACTCGCACTGTAACTGTGATGCCTTCTATAATCAAAAACTGCTAAAAGCATGGATTTTGAAACTATCTGCTGTGTTTAATTGGCCGAGGAGTGATTGTGGAATTCCTGTGCTTCTACATGGTTCAATAAGTGTTTCTTAACTCTGTTAGTTTTTCGTGTTTGTTTTATCATTATTCTGCCATCTAAATTGCAGAAAAAAAGAATAGCTTAGGATTTGCTTAACTGCACCTTAGGCTCAATTTCTGCAATTTTTCATGTTTTCATCAAAAATAGTTATGAACATGCATACTTAAATGATCTTGTTTACGCTATTTCTTTCACATATGAATGATAGTTTAGGAATTCTTAACTCCTCCTAGATAACCATTCATTCACTTCTCCTCCCTGTCAGTTTTGATGAAAAATTCTTAAATGCCTTTCATCCTTGACCATCATTCCATCCTTTCAGCAAATTGATAATTGTTTCATGTGTGGCTATCCTGCTCCACAATCCTCTTGTGACCAAGAAAACGCACCAGCAAGCCTTAATCCATGACTCCATGCCCAATGGTTTGAAACTTATCACACTTCACCTTGCCTCTCTACTTGGAATTTTCTACTTGGCATACACCTTCCATCCAAACAAAAAATCAAAACCCCTGAACCCGACAACTAGCCTAAAATCATCATCAACAAAGCTAAATCATTAAGAGAGAGCCCTCTTTGATTTCAAGTGGGCTAGAACCTGTAGTCCAAAGATTGGTTTGTGGTTACCTCGGCTGTATCCCTTCAGGAGCTAAGGGACAACCTGAGTGATAACACCCCATAGAAGCCCACTATTATTATTATTGTTCCCTTCCATTATTATTGTTATGTTGGCTCTGATAATATTATGACCCCTTAGACTCCTATATATAGAAAGGAGGTCTTTTCATTTGTAACATCCAATAATTGTTCATTTGTGTAATGTAAATGAGTTTTTTGCCTCGAAGAGGCTGAATTCTAAGACTTTCAACTATCTTTTCTTTATTTTTGTGAGCTGGTTTCATAACATTTGGTATTAGAGCTTTGGATTATAGGGTTTCGCTGCTCCAAATAGGTAATCGTGACATTTTTGTTATAATTTTTTTTTGCGATGTTTCAGAAGCAAACAAAACAACCCATTTGAGACGAAATTTCACTGAACCTTGGGTCCGAATTTCAGAGCGTTTCGCACTATATTTGAGGTATGACCTGAGAAAGTTCATCTTTTTAAAGACTCCTGAATTACGTTCAAAACAGGTGACCTTGGGAAAATCTCATAACTTTTGTTTTGAGCATCAGATTGAAATTTCCTCAGAAGTTACAGAAAGAGGATGGGTTGTAGTTTCCTGTGTATATTTTTCAGATCCTGAGGACGAAACAGTGACACGTGTCACTTCCTACAATTTAGCTCTTCTCAAAAGGTATATAATTAGGTCATCTTGGGAGATTGTGCATAACTCTTTCTTGGAGAATCTAAATTCGATCAGACTAGTGGCATTGGAAAGAGGCATAGAGGGCTACCGTTGGTAACAATTTTAGAACTGGAAGAGCCGAAATTACAAAGTTATAGTCATTTAAATATCAAGCTCCTAAATTCAAGAAAAGTTTATATGAGGAAGTTTGATGGCAAGGATTCAGTAAATTGGATACTTCAGATGGAGAAATATTTTGATCAACATGGTGTACCACTATTGCAAAAGGTATGCATTGCATCTTCATATTTAGAACCAAATCAATTTTTATGGTATAAAGAGTTTTTTTTTCATAAACAACTTCTTACGTGGTCAATTTTCATGGAGGAAATGATAGCACATTATGAGAATACAAAGAGAAACACCTTCTTTAGAGCAACACCACAACAATTGAAAAGAGTCAAAGGGCTTTGTTACATAGTCGAAAGTAAAATTATGGCAACAAGGAAGTATACCCCTCACAACTATAAATATGGAAGTGTTGTTTTTCCTACCCTTCCACAACCTACAAGGGTTACACGACAACAATTGGAAGAAAAAAGAGAAAAAGGTTTTTGTTACAATTGTGATAGAAAATGCACTAAACGTCGTAACTGTGCTGAAAAGAAATTATTTTACATAGAGTATGAAGAGGAGGAAGAAAAGGATCAAGAAACATCAAAAGAAGAGGATATACACCATGACCCAACCCCATAGAAAGAAGAAATGAATCAGACCATATCTTCTAAAGCATTGGCAATAATTGCCACTCCTCAAACCCTCAATATATAAGGAAATATGAAGAAGAAAAAGGTGCAAGAAGTGAAATATCACATCAAGAAAGAAGAAATGAAACCAACCATATCTTGTAATTCATTGGTCGGAATTACCACTCCTCAAACTATCAAGATAGAAGGACATATCAAGAATAAAAATGTTTAAGAAATGAAAGATCGCATCGAGCATCAAGAAATGAATCCCACAATATCTTGTAAAGGATTGGAAGAAATTACCACTCCTCAAACTCTAAATATAGAAGTACATATCAAGAAGAAAAAGGTTGAAGCAGTGAAAGGTCACATCGAGCATCAACAACAAGTTCTCCAACTTTTAAAGAATAATGCCACTTTGGTGCAAAATCGAATGAAACAACAGGTAGATCAACATCATAGTGAAAAAATTTTTGATGTAGGTGATTGTGTATTTTTACTGCTACATCTCAAGAAATCTATTTATGAAAAGGAAATGTTGGCAATACTACATGCACTTAAGAAATGGAAACCTTACTGAATGGGAAGACACTTCAAGGTAAAAATGGATCACGATAGTCTGAAATACTTTTTAGAACAACTATTTTCTTTACAAGAATAGAAAAATTGTGTTACAAATATGTTGGGTTATGACTTTGACATTATCTATAGAAAATGGAAGCAAAATTTTGTTGCAGATGCACTCTCAATAAGGGATGAGGATGTGGAAGCATTGTTTTGTGCTATTTTTGTTATCCAACCAGATTAGATAAATGAAGCAAGGGATGAATGGAAGAAGGACAATGAAGTATGGCCACTTACTCAAAACTTGCAAAATATCCCAATTCAAAAAATATTGCCAAAAATTGAAGAGGAATGAAAAATCATATTGGAACCTGGAGCACTCACAGAAACAAGAACTTGAAAGATACGAAATCGATCAATTTGAGAGTATCTCATCAAGTGGAGGAACTTACCCACTGAAGATTCCACATGGGAGGACAAGAATTTTACACATAAGCATGAAGAACTACTCAAGTGTTGAGGACAACACTTTTTTAAGGAGAAGGGCATGTTAGGACCCTATACTACTAGTGTAACCCCTTATTGTTATTAGTACAACCCCCTTATTATATTGATGTACCCATGTAGTGCCCATATTGTTACTATTGTGCCCCATAGAAGCCCACTATTGTTATTATTGTGCCCTTACATTATTATTGTTATGTTTGCTCTAATTATATTTTGACCGCTTAGAAGCCTATAATAGAAAGGAGGTCTTTTCATTTGCATCATCCAAGAATTGTTCATTTTTCTAATGCAAAGGAGGTTTCCCCTTCGAAGAGGCTGAATTCTAAGGCATTCAACTATCTTTTCTTTCTTTTTGTGAGCCAATTTCATAACATTTTGCTTTGATTAATCTGCAAATAGATAGTTTAGATATCAGTTCTTCATGATATATGATGATATCTTCGGTGCCTTTAGTTTAACTCCATTTTAGAAGTTAATTGGCGAGCTATTTTTATTATAAGAGGAGTAATTGATTTTTCTTTCATTAGTCTGCAAGTATATAGTTTAGATATCAGTTCTTCATGCTATATGATGACATCTCTGGTGCCTTTAGCTTAACCCAATTTTAGAAGTTAATTGGAGAGCTATTGTGATTATAGGTGAAGTAATTGATTTTTCTTTCATTAGTTTGCAAGTAGGTAGTTTAAATGTCATTCTTTCATGCCATATGATGATATTTCTAGAGTGTTCAACCTAACCCCATTTTAGAAGTTAATTGACGAAATATTGTAATTATGGGTGAAATCACTGACTAGTTTCCAGCTTCTTTACTTTTTGATTTTGAGTGTAGTAGTTTATTTTCAATTCTGTAATTAGATGGACAGAAGAGATAGTAACCTCATTTTCAATACTTTTTTTTTAGTTTGGTTTATGTAGCTGCATGTTTACACTCTTATTCAAGTTCTAATTTTGTAGACAGCATGTTTTAAGATCTCTTAAGTTCAAAGTTTGGAAATTATCATAAGAAGCATAAACCTTGTCTTCAATTCTACATCCACACTTGATATTTAAAAGCATTCTTAAAACTTTAAACTAGGATTGATAATTTATGTAGAGCAATTTAAGGCGTTAAATTGACTAGACAAACATCGACGATGTTAATGGATTTCAAAGTGATATACTACAATCTGTATGGTGTGAATGAATGAGTTGATGTTGAACACAACAAAAAATCTTTCGGTCAAAGTCCATTGATGTAAATTTCTCACCAAGATTGATGAAACTTTCTACTCATATATGAAAACACCAAGGTACTAAGGGGTGTTTATGATTCAATGTGTTGGATGATGTATTGATGTCGATAGGATGTAAACTGTCCTAGGAGGTCCTTGATGTATACACCCTTAACAACATGAAAGGGGTATCATGATTGAGATAGAATGATCAAAATTAAATTGGATTAGGAAAGGCATACATGAAACGAAGACTTAAGAGTATTGTAGCTGATCAACTGAATGACTTTTCTTGAAAACATTAGAGTCACTGAATGGAGTTGGAAGCATTGACCTAAAACTGAAATGGAGGCTCTGAAAATGGTATGATAAATAAAATACAAAAAGATTACCCAATTGTTGTAGCAGCTACAACCACCCTCGAAAATGTTGGCCTACATCCAATTTCGGAGCCTCCCTTGAGAGTTTCACTTAATGATTACACACACTCTGGTTCACTCCATGAGCCTATGTGAGTCTTCGCAACCACCTTTCCTGAAAATTTTACCCAAGATTTTTCATGTTGAGGTCAATGTCATGTTTACAACCATGTTTTGGTCAAGCTCAGGGTCTTCGCTTCATGTGTACATGTTGTGTTCACTATGAAAGCTTATTTCGCACTCACACAAGGAGTCACATACACTGTCACAAAAGCGTCGTCATGGTCGACCAACGATCAATCAAAAGTGTCGCTCTTTTTTCTCACACCATCGGTTAATCATGTTGAGAATGTGTGTCTAGATGGTTTGATTCATCTTTTCATCAATTCATGTAAGTATGTGTTTGCAAAATCACATATGAGTCTTTCATGTGATCACACGCTTAGTCATTTTGTTGAAGTTCTAACGACTAGACTCCCCTTTGATGGCAGACCAGCACCCTACCATCTACTCAATCGAATGTCACCCAGAATAGTGCAAAACAACCAAGTAAGCCATTTCAGTCTACGTTGCCTGTAAGCAAATCAATCAACCTTCATGCTGGTCAACTAGAGAGTTTGACCTAGCAGACACCCCAAGACTAACTCCACTAAAAAATTATGCAGAGGCTACAAATTTTTCCCACTCCATTGACTGAGAAAATTTAGCAGATAGGTTGGACAAACACCCATGTCTATCCCTATCTCCTTCAGAAAATTGCACAATCTTTCTAGACAGCCCTCCCAATAGTTGACCAGCTGCTCACCAAGAAAATTGTGCAGTTTTCATGAGAAAGTCCTTTGCTTCCCAACAGTCTGCTCAACTCAAAAAATTCACAGATGTGATTAGCAAGCCAACCTCCATCCATCAGCAAATCTTTTCCCCACCAACATCTCACAACAGCTGACTACCAGTTCCCTCTAGGAATTATGTAGTTTTTTGGTTTCCAACCTCCAATAGCTAACTACCAGTTCCCCTTAGGAATTGCACAGTTTTTGTTGCCAGTCACCGAGAAGATGACTACGAGTTCCCCTCAAGAATTATGCAGCTTTTGCTGCCAGTGTCTCTGTAGCCCACTACCAGATCCCTTGAGGAATTGCATAGTTTTTGCTACCAAGCTCCTACTGCCTACTCATTCGAGATATTGTAAATATTTTTCCTACCTAACCTTCCTGCAACCTGAACTATTCCTCCCAAAAACTATGCAATTTTGTCATCCAACTAAGCCATACCCTGCGGACAGTCACTGTCAATCTGGATTTCCCATCTTCGTCACCCAGTGACTCTTGTACATTTTTCATTAGCAGTGCCTGGAGCCTCCATCTCACCTTGCAACCTTGTTACCTCTCCCGGTCACCTGCATCCAAAATGATCATGCATCATGTTAGACTAGGAGGTTTTTGGATTTGATGTCATCTCGCCATGACTAACTGAAGATACAAGTACACAAACAAACATGGCACGAAAATGGATGGGATGAATGAAGGGAGCACATGTAGAAGGATAGGCTCACCAATAGATAAACATACAATGCATGTAAATGAATGTGCTCACGAATGGGTGATTAGGAAAAGATGTGTTTGTGGATAAGTGGACGAGAAAACTTGCAAGATGTGTTCACACACATACAAATGGACAAACATGCACCTTTCGCAAATGGATGAACCTATCAAGCTTACCATCATACAAGCAAGGAGACATGTGTGAAGGCAACATCAAGTGAACCTATGATCATCAAAGACTTTGTGCACTTTTCCATGCAGAGGTGAAGTTGTGACATGGCATGAGGACATCCATCACCCAACAACATTGCAACTTAACATACACACCAGCAACAACACGAATGTACCAACATTGTCATGTTGAGTCATATCATGAGTCATGTCATCCACATCTCTATTGTGGGCCATACTGTTAATCAATGTAATGTAACGTGGAAGTCCAAGACACCTAATTGTTGTATGAAGAGTCATGTAAGGTTGAAAAGTCATGGAAGTCAAATTTTCATTTGGGTAGTCGAATAGCCATAAGGGTTGGTTTCAAGCTTGGCTATAAATACCCCACCATCTGTACATGGAAAATACTTTTCACCTCATCTCTTCCCACATAGACTTGAGAGTCTGTAATCTTTTCTTTGAGGAGTAAGTAGTGGCTCCAATGCCCCTCACACAGGGTTAGTGATGTATGGTGTAACAATGTGTCTCAATACTTTCACTTAATTCAGAAGCCTTCTAACAGGACAACATGTTTTCACACATGAATTGTAATTGTTGTAAGACTAATCTTAAACACTTATAATGCTTGTTTATTTAACCTATTTTTAACACTTTAACTAATTCGCTTGTTGTAATACATATATGTTAATGAAAATGTGTTATATATGTTGTTAACACTATCTTTCCTGTGTTGACTACTCTCCCTGACATCAAACAGACCTTTCACATAAAACTTGCTATAAAAATATTGCATTCATGTGGACTAATCCATTGAGTGTTATACGTGTTATCTTCCCTTGTTTGTTGTGACTGCCGCATTCGTGTTGACTTTTCAGTAAGAAGTTGTGCATGTCCTGTTGTGTTGTGTGTTCCTAGCAGAGTTAGGAGTTTTCTCAATCGACTTAGGATTCACTCCCACCCTCTCCCTCTATGGTGAAGCAACCATTGACACAAGTGACACTTACAATCACTAGGCATGCAAACCTCACTGCTCGAAAGACAAAGCAATCCACTCTCCTGTGTTGACAAGAAAGAGTTGAGGAAAATATTTAAGATAATGGAAACTAGGCCATCATACCGAATGGCACTCCTACACCAAATAGTGTGAGGTCTAATTAGGACTTCATACCAGGGAGATCCCCTAATGTAGGTGCATCCAACACTGTCAACATTTTTGCATGAGAAGGAGGACCAGATGACAATATGAGCTCAGACATCTAGGTTGAATCTCTTACCCATTGAATAATACACAATTATTGCTCCTGGGATGTTTCTCTCATTTCTCCCTTAATCGGCTATCAATCCCTGATACACTTCTCCATCACTTTTCCTTGTTAAAGTTTGACGGTGAGGATAGAATTTCCGTAAATGAGCACACTTCTAATTTTCTTCATTTCTACAAATATCATGAAATCGATAGTGATGAACTTGTTTTCATACTCTTCTTCCTCACCCTTGAATGTTGTACTAATTGGTGGTGTCATACCCTACTACCTTCTTCCATCCATTCCCTTGTCACTTACCTCAAGTAGCTCCATCAAGCCTTTGATGAGTGTGGCCACCAAGATATCTATGAAAGAATCTCACATTTAAGAATGAATCCTGACTAATCAATGGAGGACTTTTCTACCCGCTTCCTTCACCTATGTCATGAAATTTCTGATTGGTTTGTGGACCTTGACTTCATGAGCCAAGAGCTGAAACGCTTGGTTCATGTCTCTCGAAACGATGAACCTCCTAATTTTCCTTCTTCCTCAACTCTTTCATATCATGAGACGCCTCATATCTTAAAGAGGGTTCCCCTCACAACAACCACAAATCTAATAAATATACACAGTGGGTTCCCCCTCATAGTGGTTGCAAAGCTAGAGAATCTTCACAGCATGTTCCCAATCTATCTGTTCAGCTATCCCCCACGCGAACTAAGGAAATTCAAGAATGGTTATGAAAGCATATTAAAAAAAATCATCCCTCCATTCTGCAAGAGGACATCACCATTCCTAACCTAGGTCGTGAGTGTAATCTTCATCTTTGCTATCCTCCATCATCTACAAGCCATGACTCCTTGTACCGTGACTCACTTGAGCAATATGCTTCACAGCCTAGCTATGTGCACTCTCTTGATTCTCCAGTTGCTGGATCAAGTTGTAGTCATGTGTGAGCTAGTCCCATCATACAAATGGAGGACTAGGGTGGTGAAGAAATAATCAATCCCTCTCTAAAAATTGAGCCTCCATTCTTAATCGATTCACAATCCGCGAATCTTGGCAAAACATCACGCACAATCAATTCTTTCAATCAACCTCCTGTCTTGGGATGTCATCACTCCCACACTTCCATATGTTGTGATGAATGCCAAAGAATATCATATGATCTATTTTCATCTCATGTAGACTCTAACTCAGATCTGGAATGTACATCAGTTAAAGTAGACATCCATATCGAAGCTTTATCTGCACCTCACTTGCCTATGTGTCCTATCATTCACAGTGCATCAACATGCATCGGAGACACTCCACATTCCCTTTCTTCTCCATATTATGAGTTATCTCCTCAATCGACACAAGGTAGTGAGGTTGTCCATGATGAAAATAGTCCCAACATACAGGACTCTTCCCACTCGTCATCATCTTGTGTGTTACATCAAGACAACTCATCAAGTCAGCTTCGTGAAAATTTTGGTGAACCCAGTGATAGAAATGGATATCATCCTAAGAGAAGTTTTTAAATTGGTAGCAATAGCCATCCTCAAGCCATGCATGATATGGTTCACATCTCAAAATACAATTCTTCAATTATGGAAACTTCTGGGACATGCTAGGGAGTCAAGTCACTTCAACATCCATTGATGGTTATGTCAGGACCTCATGAATCTTGTAAGCGAACCAAACCGAATCAGATATTGTTTCCCATGCAAAATCCACCTATCTAAATGGTTGTGCTCATCTTGGATCCTCGTGTCAAGAATATCTACTATTCTCAGTGTGATATTTCAAAATTTCAAAATTTTGCTAATGATCAAATCCATGAGTTCGTTATAGCATGTCTACCTTCATGCACCTCTCTTACATCCAATTTAGGTTGGGAGTGTTCGTCCCTCATTCAATCATGGGACAACTAAGGTGGTCATATCAAAGGCTACCTTTATCCATAATCATACTTATCTGATGTTCTCTCTCGTAATCATCTCCTTGGCCTTTTTGCACATTTTGCACATCAAATCTGCCCACTCATCCCACTAGCAATCTCCTTGTGTGGTGATGAGTACACAACCTATCACGTGACTCAAGTTATTCTAATTTCACCACACCCCCAACTAGTTTCACACATTAATAGTTTTGACATCCTTTCTACATTTTTTTGATGACTATGATGCCTACACACTTTTTCACCAGTTGTAGGCGGGTGTTCTATCATGTCTAGTATACAGTGAACTTACTTCCCTCATTCAGAGCCTTCGCACAATTGATCAAGAATTTTCTTTTTTGGTGTCAAACTGGGAATCTGCCATCTCGATCAACTGGTCTAATTTTTCATCTACCTTGGGTGGCTATCATGCAGTTTACCATTCTCCCAACATTACATCCAATGGAATTTTCTTTGTAAACTATGATTTTCACTGTGTAACATATTTATTCTTAGATTTTTGTCAAGAAAGTGAGCACCTTGGCCTACGCTGATGGGTATGGTAGGCCCTCATTGTCTTGACATGATTGATGAGAATCACCAGATCTATCTATCAGTGTCATATTCCCATCGTGATCCCCTCTCTCGAATCAGGAATCCATCTTCTTGAAGATCACAAATATTTGAAAATAGCCATCACGAATTTTATGATCCAATTGTTGAATGGATGGAATAATCTTACTTGGCGAGTCGTGTTGTAGGTAACAAGATTTAGTCCTTCCTCGCACTCACTAAGAAACTTGGTACATAACAACACACAAATGCAAGAGACATCTGAGGTTTATTGAAAAATGGTAATCATAGAAGAGGTAACCGTGTGTGTTGGGTGGTTGCAACACATTCTTCTGGCCATGAGTGAGACCTTCTCTCTTGTGTGCAAGCTTTTCAAGTTTTTTTATTTTCTGTTGCACAGTATTTTTTATCTATTTTAATCACTCGTATCTTTGTGACTGTACGTCAGGTATGCCTACTATGGCTTCACTGCAAATTTCATATCACGTAAGCCCTGACCATTTAACATAGAAGTAGGAGTAGTGTTTTCTTTCTCTCTTGCCTTTGCTTTTTGGTTTCCATGTTTGTTTGCTTGTTGACTTGGTTGCTTTGCTTGCTTGTTGTTGTTTTCACTTTGTTTCCTTTGCTTACTATTTTTGTTTTCATTTTTTTGGTTTGCTTAATACCTTACTATTTTTGTTTTCAGAAATAAATGCCTCTGTCTACTCAGTTCTATCTTTTGAATGAGTATGTGGTTGAAATCTAAGGGACTTCTAACATTGTACCACTTGGCCAATCTTGCCTCCATACTCTTTGTGGTGGGTTGTAACCTTCAGATGATGAAGTCTTGACCAAAAATACGACCCATCTACAAGGGGAAATTTGGCCCAACCATGAACCTATGTCCACACTAGGAAACCCCATGCTTGTACTCATCCTCCTAATTTGTGTATTCAAGCTCATCCAACTAGTAGAAATGGTGAAGAGGAAAGATATAAATGAGAAAACCTATGTCAGAGGTCTTACATGCTTCTCTAAAGGAACAACCACTTCTTCTCTCAATAATTTAAGATCCCTCTTCCACCCAAAAAATAAATAAGTGCCTATGTAGAGTCCTCTTGTAAAAATACAAAGGGGAAAGAAGAGAAAGGCTTCCTACGTAGAGAGGTGAAGCATGCAACTCCACCAGGGTACTGACCAGGCTCGTTTGCAGTGGAGAAATGTGTGTGTTCCTGTGTGATTCGACTAGGGTACTATCTAGGCTTGCTAGCAGCAACGCAACACAAGAGATGAGAACTTATACTTTGAAAATTTTCAACTAACGAGCTAAACTACCCTTCTGAATTTTGAAACACTGTGATCAAGCTAAACTTTTGATTGTGCTTGATTGAGTTGGAAAAAGGTGAACCATGTATGCCCATCGGGTAAGTGTGGAAGCTAAAGTAACCTACACATCGATTCAATACTTCCCGAAAGACCAAGGGCCTGTGCAAACAATGAACCAAAACAAAATAGCTAGAGTTCTACTAGTGTGTCACCAAGTGTTGTAGTAGCTACAGCCACCCTCCAAAATTTTGCCCTACATGCAATTTTGAAGCCTCCCTTGAGAGTTCCACTTGATGATTGAACACACTTGGGTTCACTCAGTGAGCCCTTGAGGTCAATGTTATGCCTGCGACCGCGTTTTGGTCATGCTCAAGGTCTTCACTTCATGCATACATGTTGTTTTCGCTATGAAAAAATCTATCACACTCACACAAAGAGTCACTACACTGTCATGAAAGTGTCATCACAATCAACCAACGATCAATCACAAGTGTCGTGCTTGTCTCTCACACTGTCGGTTAGTCATAATGAGAATGTGTGTTTGGATGGTTTGAGCCATCTCGTCATCAACTCATGTAAGCATGTGTTTGCAAGATCACATATGAATCTTTCACTCTTTCACTCAATCATTTTGTTGAAGTTATGAAAACCAAACTCCCCTCTGATAGCCTAACCATCACCCCTCCATCGGTTCGATCGACTATCACCCAGAACAATGGAGAAACACCAAGCAAGCCATTCCACGTTGTGCTGCTCACAAGAAAACCAATCAACCTTCATGCTCATCAACTAGAGAGTTTGATTTGGCAACCACCCCAGGACTGCCTACCCTCAAAACTTGCGTATAGGGTGTAGACCTTGCCCGCTTCGATGGTTGAGAAAATTTTGCAGACTTGCCAGTTAGACACCGAATGCATATCCCTATCTCCCTTATAAAATTGTTTATTTTTTCCAATGAGCCCTCCCAATAGTCGACCCATTTCTCACCAAGAAAATTGGGTATTTTTCATGAGCAATTCCTCTTCTTCCCAATAATACTCTCAACTAAAAACCTACACAGATGTGATTAGTAGGCCAGCCTCACAAAATTAGCACATTTTTTCCCACTAGCAGCTTCGAGCAGCTGACTACAAGTTTCCTCCAGGAATTGTGTAGTTTTGGCTCCCAGGCTCCAGCATCTGACTACCAGTTACCCTCCGAAATTGTGTAGTTTTTGCTACCAATAACCCAGTAGCCAATGGACAAATCGATGGATGGATGAGCATGCACCTTTCATAAATAGAAGAACCTATCAATCTTACCAACATACAAGAAAGAAGTATTGTCTGAAGGAAACATCAGGCGAACCAACGACCATGGAAGACTCTGCGTACGTTTCCATGTGGAGGTGAAGCTATGAAACACCATGAGGATATCCGTCAATCAATAGCACTACATCTCAACATGCACACCAGTAGCAGCATGAATGTATGATCACTGTCATGTCGAGTCATGTTATCCACATCTCTATTGTGGCCCATACTGTCAATCACTGTAATATAATCTAGAAGTCTAAGAGACCGAATTGTTGTATGAAGAGTCATGTAAAGTCAAATAGTCATGGAAGTCAAATAGTCATGAGGGTAGTCAAAAAGCCGTAAATACCCACTCATTTTTACATGGAAAGGAATTTTCACCTCAGCTCCTCCCATATAGCCTTGAGATTCTATAATAATTTCTTTGAGGAGTAGGTAGTGGCTCCAACGCCCCTCTCACAGGGTTAGTGATGTATGGTGTAACAATGTGTGTTGAGACTTCCTCTTAATTCAAAACCATGCTAACAGGTCAACACATTTTAACATATGTATTGTAACTGTTGTAACACTAATCTTGAACACTTGTAATGCATGTTGCTTTAACTTGTGTTTAACACTTGAACTAATTCACTTGTTGTAATTAATATATGTTATTGAAAATGTGTTGTAGATTTTGTTAACACTGTCTCGCCTGTGTTGACTATTCTTCCAGACATCGGATAGACCTTTCACATAAAACTTGCTATAACAATTGTTGCACTTGAACAGACTAATATTTTGAGTGTTATGCGTGTTATCTTCACATGTGTGTTGTGACTTCTACGTCCATGTGGAATTTTCCATCAGAAGTTGTGCATGTACTATTTTGTTGTGTGTTCCTAGCATAGTTGGGACTTCTCCCAACCGAATTGGGATTCAATCCCACACTCTCCCTCTTTGGTGAAAGAGCCATTGACACAAGTGACACTTACAATCACCACGCACGCAAACCTTACTTCTCGAAAGACAAAGAAAACCACTCTCCTATGCCGACAAGTGTTCAGGAACATATTTAAGATAATGGCAACTATGTCATCATACCGAATGAGACTCCTACACCAAATGATGTGAGGTCTAGTTGGGACTTCATACCAAGGAGATCCCCTGATGTTGGTGGGTTGAGCGCTATCAACACCAATCTAATATCCACCGAGATGAAGTGGAAGAGTGTCGTGTTCAAGAGCGACTTGCTTCCATTAGAAAAATGGAATCCCTTGTTTTCCAAATTCCCCAACCATACTAGTTAGTACCTCTTTATTTTGTAACAAGCTTGAGGAGGATAAAGTATGCTTGACTTGTAAGGTCATCCTTTGGCCGAATCTCTCCGAGTATATTTAACAAGCCCTAATAAGGAGTGCTTCAATATTGTAATGTTTGATAATTCCATCATTGTTTGATGTTTTAACGAGTCCAATTAAGGTAAAAATTGACATATTTTTCATATTTAGAGACTTTTAAAAAGAGGTGAAAAAGAAATCTCCAGATGTCCCTTTTCATAGGTAGTCCCTTAGGACCTTAGAGATAGAAAAAAATACCCAAGACAACCTCTTGCCATGTTCAACTAAGGTATTCCTTTCTTATAGCTATTTTATCTGTGTGGAAAAGGCTTGAGGTTATACCAAGTAGACATCTTTTCATTTACTTTTATAAGTTTGAAAGACAAGTGCTCGGAAATCATTTCATGTTTTGGGATTCTGAAAAGAGTTGAAGGAGGACTCCAAGGGGGTTCCTTTTTCACAGGTTTTAAGATCCCGAGAAAGAGATAAAAGTGTACTTTGTGGTCAAAATAACGTATTCAAAACATAATGAAAACCTGCTAATAGCTGCCGACATGCTCAAAACACCACAAGAAGGATTAAACATACCTATTTCATAGTAAAAATGAAGCATATCTAGGTAAAAATACTAAAAATGAATAAAATAATGACAAAATAACCATAAATATTCAAAATGGCTTGTCATTTATACCATTTTACAATTTACCTTCAATAGTGAGTATTTTGAGCCCCTTTCCATCTTCTGTAGTTGATTCTGATCAATCAAGGGAACCATTTCAAGTGCCATTATCGAGGTAGGAATTGAATCGTTTCTCTATCTTTCTATAGTCTATTTTTTTCTTTTCATGCAAACATTTTAACGTTTTGAGGCCACCTTGGGTTCATAAAAAATGCCCTGGGACCAACGCACCACCTTGTGTCGAAAACTGTGTTGCACCTAGGCAAAGGCGCAACACTCCGGTAGACAATATTCGTGTGTGTCGAGCACATTTCTTTAAGTTTTCTTTCAGTTTTGGCTCAAATTTTTTCCATTTATTCATAGGAAAGAGCCTAATGGACCACTTGTTGATGTTTCAATACCCATTAGCACATGATGGCATTCATCTTGAAAGAAAGAGAACACAAGGAACAAAATTTGAATGCAGAAAACAACCGTACTACCATCCAAGTGCTAAAACATTATGGGTTATCAAATTCTTTTAGCTTCCTCATATGATGAAACAGAGGGAGCTGTTGAAATACCTTTTCCATTCATGGGATATTTAGGCACAAATGTTTAGGTTTAGGGAGAATCTACAAGGGATAGAAATAACGGAATAAAGGATGTAGCCTAATTACCTCTGAGAACAATCTTGTTCATTATTGCAATATTAGCATGCATCTCAGCACTACATGTAGCAACCAAATCATACATGCAGTATCGTATAGAGTGTCTAAAGCTGATAATATTCAACTAGAGTGAGGGTGTCTTGGTCAATTTGAAGGAACAACTTACGAAAGAAATGGAGGGGAAGTTGAACAACTTTGGCTATGGTGTGATCTTAGTCTCTTTTACTCTAGAGAGAGCATCATTACAATAGCCTCAATAGATTGTACTTGAACCCATCGATGTAAGGACCCTACAAATGAGGACATGGATAGACCATATGAGCTGACATACAAGCCCATCAGCGATCAAATTTTCACCAGCCTTCTTTGCGTGGTTGCACATGTAGTTCATCATTAATGATGATTATCCTTACATAGGGATGGATTTTTATGATGGCCCTAAGCTTGATTTTCCTAAGGGTGAGAAATGGGATGCTTCAGGTAAGGCACTCCAACCCTTAAGTTTTTGTAATTTTTACGTTTTTCTTTTTCATGTTCCTGAGACTAAATTTTTTAATTCTTTATTGTAGATGTTTGACCTGTTTGACTAGTAGGTGCTACATATCTTTTTCAAACAGAGAGATAACCATGGTACGAGGTAGTGAGACTAGTACAGGTCACTACGATAGGATGGGATGCGTCATGGGATACTGAGCTAAACGAGATCCTATTAGAGGTGGATCACCAGATGGAAGGACTGGCACATGCGATTGGTGAGACCTTGGTGAATCAACTTCCATTGTGACTTCAATGACACACAATTAGAGTACATAGTCATATTAGTCAATTACTATGCAAGATAGCCCATGTAATGTTGTTTTATGAGGAGCAACACTGGTTTTTCTACTTAAATGTTTTTCATGTACTTTTTATAAGGGTGTTGTAGTCATATGTTTCCTGGGGGCCACAGTTTGTAAAACCAAACTTAATACATATATATATATAGATATATATATATATATATATAGATATATCTATATATCTATATATATATATATATATATATATATAGATATATATAGAGAGAGAGAGAGAGAGAGAGAGAGAGAGAGAGATTTTCAGTATTTCCTAGTTCCTATTCTACTTTGAATATGATGTGATGTGAACTAAAAGTTATTTCCATTCATTGCAAATTTTGATCTAAAAAAATAGCTAGGGAATCTAAGAATGTGTTCATATTTCTATAAATATTTTCATATCTTATGAAATTGAAATGTCTTTCCAAAAGACGCACTCTCAAAACCATGCAAAGGATGGCAAGATTTCTGATTGAATAGATATTAGAAAATTGTAGTACTACGAGCTCTGAGTCAAGCCTGATGACTGTACGATGGATACCATGTGAAATAGCATAAGATAGTAGCTCAACCACTATGTTATACTCAGCTATGTTGTTAGTAGAGAAGCCAATTCAAATCCCTTGCATACTCACTAGCTCATCATTTGGATCAAAGATAGCCCATGCTAGGGAGGATAGGTTTCGAGTACTATGGCTAGCACCATCGGCATAACCAATATACAGTTTAAGAGAGGTTGACATCTGCAATCCAAAGTAAATAGAATCAACGTAAACAATGAGAAACTCTAAAGAAAAAATTGGAAAGACACTCAATGACTATCTTACATGTCCAACTTTAACCCATTTCCACTAGAACTCAAAGAAATTAAACTTCTTTGAATAGTTCATCAGGTCTCCCCAGTGCATTAATCCATGCACATCTTCGCGTGTGATTACCATCTGATCAATCAACCAACATATGGTCTTCATTGTCGAAACCCAATGAGGCTTTAAGCCCATTGTATAAAACCTCATCATGTCCATTTTTGGAATTAACATTTGTGCTTGTTTGCATGGGATATGCATCTGATTGCCTTTAAAAGGACAGTCCAATCACCCCCATACTTTAAACTCTTTTTAATGATTTTCTCAGGTCTGCTAGTCGAGAGAACTTGCTCGCAAGTTCTTTGTGATCACCGTATATCTCCTTCCATCGCATGGCTATGAAAGTTCCTCCGAGTTCCTCTTCGACCATTATTACCCATCGATCTAGACGATCTGACAGTTCCCATTGTCTTTATTCAATCTCATCCATTGACCTAATCTCATTTTCTTATTGGTGGAATTACATTATAAGAAAAAGTTATCTCTTCCATACTCTAGCTAAGACACTCACATTACTCCATACAACATTCACTCTATGATATCATATTATCATTGGATCACCATCGATCCTTATAGAGATTGATGGTCAATCAATAAACCTAAACATGGGATTTAACTTTTTCAGCGCATACGTCTAAATTATAAGAAAAACAACACATACATACATGAAATCTACATAATAGATATATTTCAATTATATAAAAAAATTGATTATAGGCTAAGGCATCTCAGCCATAGTCACAAATTCCCCTGTGGCTACATTGTATCCTATCTCCCCCTCACAACACGAAATTACACAATTTATAGAAATAACTACAGAATAATGGATCATTATAGGTCCATGATCTTCTCCTAATATCGCTCAAACAAACCCTTAAATCTCTCGATATGCATAGATGGTAGATAATTACATCAATTAAGTCATCTAGAGACTTATCAATTCCATCAATTTAGCTCTATTTGAAATAGAATTTTCCCCGGTTTATAATAGTTGTCCACATTTTCCCCTTTCAAAACTTTGGATTTAAATTTTGATTAAGCGTGCTCAGATGCTCCTGCATCAGACTCCCAAGGCACAAAAATTTATGACCTCCTGGTCCTATGCTTCTCCATCCCTTAGCAATTCTACCCACATCCTCTATGGAATTCCCTTTATGATCTTTTCATGAGCTGCAACAAAACCTCTGCAGTAACAAGTCCTCCCTACTACACATGCCTCACAAATCTTCTCTCCTCTCAACTCAATCTTTTGGCCTCGCTCTAGTTCTCTCTTCTTTGGGACCATTCGAACACTCCTTGCTCTAGGTTGTTGCAATCTTCTCACCTTCTTCTGCCACTATCAATACAACAAGAATAAGACCATAAACTCTCCAATCTACGACATAACTATACCTCTTTCTTTTTCACTTGAACTCTTTCTTGTAGGAAATATTTTACTTTCTCTGATACCAAAAAAGATGAAAGCTCAACTACTTTAACGAAGTAAAGTTGCATCTTTACAAATTTCATGTGTGGACCTATGGGTTATGGGCCCACATATATATTAGAAGCCTTTAAACTAGCAGACTTAAAATAAACCCGACTAATCAATGCCAATCCTTCTTTGACCTTTCCTTTTGTCAGGCTTCAATCCACACTACCTATTCCACTTCATCAGAACAATGGCTATCACACATTCTCTAGCTTTAACCCATTTTTGTCGAAACTCAAAGAAGTTAAACTTATTTGAACATTTCATCGAGTACAACCAGTGTGTTAAGCCACGCACATGTTCATGCGCGATTACCATCCAATCAATCAACCAACAGAAGGTCTTGATTGCTGGAACCCAATGAGGTTTTAATATCATTATATAAAACCTCATCACATCCGTTTTTGGAATTAACAACTGTGCTTGTTTGCAAGTGATATGTGTCTGATCACCTTTAAATGGATGGTCTGATCACCTCCGGACATTAAACTCATTTGGATGATTTTCTCAGGTCTACTAGCCGAGATAACTTCCTTGCAAGTCCTCCACATGATCAATGTAGATCTCCTTCCATCGCATGGCTATGAAATTTCATCCAGGTTCCTCTCTCGCCATTACTATCCATCGATCTAAATGATCTGATGATTCCTGTTGTGTTAATTCAATCTCCTCTATTGAGCTGATCTCATTCACTTATTGGTGGAATTACATTATAACACATAGTTATCTCTACCATACTCTGTCTAAGGAACTCACATTACTACATACAACATTCACTCTATGATATCGTAGTATCATTGGATCGCCATCGATCCTTATAGTGATCTATGGTTGATCAATAAACTTGAACATGAGATTTAACTCTTTCAATGCATACATTTAAATTATAAGTAAAACAATGCATAGACACACGAAATCCACATAACACGTATATTTCAATTATATACATAATAGATTATAGGCTAAGGCATATTGGCCTTAGTCACCAATTCCACTGTGGCTACATTGTATCCTATGTACCCCGCACAACACACAGTTATAGAATTCATATAAATAACTACAAAATCATTGATCATTCTAGATCCACGATATTCTCCTAAGATCGCTCAAACCAACCCCGAAATCTCTCTATATGCATGCATGGAAGATAATTATATTAATTAAGCCTTCTAGAGACTTATCTATTCCATCAATTTAGCTCTGTTTTAAACAAAATTTGCACCAATTTACAATGGTTGTCCACATTTTCCCGTTTCACAATTTCGATTTAAATTTTGATTAAGTGTGCTAGGATGCTCCTGCATCACATAGTATGTTTTGAGGTAAAACCCATTTCTAGTATATTCTAGTGGAACTCCATCAAGTTCTACTAATTCGTAAGCCCCTTTTACAAGGACATGCTTGAAAATGTATGGGCCCAAGCACATATGATGGAACTTTCCTTTACCTAACTTATTGACCTCTTGGTCATATAAGGGAACCACATGTCTTTCCATGAAGACTTTGGTCTTGATACTTTTTTATATTAGGCTTTGATGGGTATTTTAAAAGCTTCATTGGCTAATCTGGCATCACATTGGTTTTCATCCAAATGATTTAGATGTAAAAGACACTCCTCCTCTGCAGCAGTAGTATGAAGAATTTCAATGCCTAGTTTTAGCGTTGGAATTTCCAATTCGACGGGGAGGATCACTTCGAGACCATACACCAACTGGAAGGGTGTGAATATTGTAGCAATCCTAACTAAGGTTTGGTATGCCCACAAGGTCGCAAAGAGAAGCAAGTTCCAGTCTGATTTGTGGACCCCTATCATATATTGAAGCATAGTCTTAAGAACTTTATTAATCACCTCAACTTGTCCGTTAGCCTGAGTATAATAGGGAGTAGAATTTTCATACGAAAGTCCCAATTTGGAAGTTAATGCTGTCATTATATGATTCCAAAATAATTTCTCATGATTCGTTACTATTTCTTGTGGAACAAAAAACCTAGAAATCACTTGGTTGAAGAAAATTTATGAAGTCGTTTTACCGATGGTACTAAATGTAAGCATCACTTCGGACCACTTGGTAATGTAGTCAACAGTGACAATAAGATAGCCATGCCTCCCAGATGAATGAGGGATACATGTCTCAAATTCGATATCCCATTTTGCAAAGGGACCAACGATGATAATGGGATGCAATAGATTAGGAAGAGCAACAAATGTTTTATCATAGATCTGGCATGCATGACATTTCTCAACTATGAGGAATAGTTGTGGAAGACGGTGGGCCAAAAGAACTGGTGCATAAGATATTTTCCATGATAGTGTAACCAGATAAGTGTCTATCGCATGCCCCTGAGTGGCATTCATTCAACACTTTCTCGGCCTCCTCGAGAGTGGGACACCTTTGTAAAATTGTATTGATACCATGATGATAAAGGGTGGCTCTGACAATCAATTAATTTTGGGATTGGTATCGGATACTTCACTGCTCTGAGCAAGAGGTATTAGGTAAAAAAAGTCTTGGTATGGAGTTAAATCAGAAAATATCCATATATTTGTCAGATGATGAGATCAGGAACAATGAATCATCTGAGATGGAACCTTCATATGCAGATTCAACTTCGAGGGAAGGGAGATCACACATTAGCTTGGAAAAATCTAAGGATTTCTTAGACATGGATTTTATGAATTCCAATTCAAAATCTTGGAGAATAATGATATAATTAGATTATTTTTGCCCCAGCAATTGATGTGACAATATGTATGTGATAGGGTTGTAATTTGAAGCAACGATATTTTTGTAAAGCAAGATGTAATGGTGAAATCTCTGGATGGCTTGAATGACCGCCAAAGCTAATTTTTCCACGTGACTATAGCAGATACCGGTATTGTTGAGGTTCCAAATTAGATAATAAATGGGATGTTCAGTCCCCATATTGTCTTATTGGACTAACACCATAGCTATTGTAGAGATGACTATAGCTAGGTACAGGAAATAGTCACATTGATAGTGAGGGGGGTATAAGAGAGATGCCCGAACCAATACACCTTTCAAGGTATCAGACACTTTTTTTGTAGCATCATCCCAATGGAAGGGAATCCTTTTTTATTAAGTGAGTAAATCCTTTCGTTAGTTCAACATAGTTAGGAATGAACCTCCTAAGGAATTTTCCTTTTCCTTGGTCTCTTTGTAACCGAATGAGAGAGGAAGGCACAAGAAAATCAACGATTGCCTAGAATTTTAAGGAATCAATATAAATTCCTTGTTTCGAAAAGAGGAAACCAAGGATTTGAACAAAACCAATAGGGAACACCCATTTGTGTGGTTTAAGTAGAAGTTTATAATATCTACAATAGAGAAAAATGGCCCGTACATGCATGAGGTGATCAACCTAATGCTTGGAGAGAGAAAGGAGATCGTCCGTATATGGTTCCATGATATGCTTGATGTCATGGAAAGTGTATTCCATTGCACGTTTAAACATGGACCCTGCATTCTTTAAATCGAAAGGGAGCTTTTTATAAAAAAGAGTAACCCAGGGACAAATAAATGTGGTTTTAGGTTGGTCCACGAAGAGGATGCTGATTTGATTATATCCTTGTTATCACTGTAATAATTATTTTAAAGTAAAAAGAAAGAAAAACAAAAGGTAACGACAAACCACTTTTCGAGATCATGACCTAGCCTTCCTGATGCTAAAAGACGACTCTCTCTTTAAAATTTAACTTTGTTTTAGTTAAAATGATTTTAGGCTAGTTATGATTGTTCTAGGGTTTTTTGATTGGTATTTGAGATTCGGTGGTGGTATCACTTACACATATGGATAGAATGATGTCTTTTAGACCATTGGGCTATGGAGTCAAACAATGAGGGAGAAAAACTAGAGTAACACACTAAAGGGAATGTTCAAAGGGCAAGACGTAAGAGTGCTTTTCAGATCTTTGAGATAGATGGGTGAAACGGTTTTCACATGGGGTGAGAGAGAAATTAAGGGTTCTTAGACCCGGATAATGAATGAGGAATGAAGGGGTAATCAAGATCAAAGGGAAATTAAGAATCCTTTAACCTCGATATTCAAGAAATCAATCTAAACCAACGAGCAATTAAGAATTATTTAACTTAGATATGAACAAAAAACATTTAAATGTATAAATGTTAAGACCAAGTGTAATTAAGAAAATTCTGAAGTATTATTCCAGTTACAACATTTAGATTCAGAAACACATTAAAGGTTACGAATAACTTGAGAAAAATAAAAATACCACAAGAGAATACTTCTCTGAAGTTTTCTCAACACATGAATCCTTGGAAATATCTGATATTTATTTATCAATCTAGGTTGCTGGCCCCACAAATGATATAGTAACCCCCTAGGTTTTCTAATCAAAAAGTATATAGAAATGTCTAGTAGAATCCACGCTACATACTTCGATTATGAAGTATTTATTTTTAGAGAATTATATATTACAGAGCAATGGAGCACATAAAATATTGCAGCAATATAAACATAGTAAACACATAAAACAAGAGAGACACAGATATACATCATTCACCCAGTTTGGGCTACGTCCATGGAGAAATAGCCAGTCCTTCCTTTTATATTATCTAGCAAATTGAAGAGATACAACCTATAACATATCCATTGTAATTCCCTCTTCGTTCTTAATCTCGTCTCTCTGCCTCATTTAGAATATAGATATACATAGACGCAATACAATTTTCTCATATACAGCGAGGGATTGCCTTCTAGGGAAAAAAACCCTAAATTAAACAAAACTTCTACCGTCGGATCTCCTCCTAATGAAAAACCTAGACTGACTACAAAATTACAACATTTTACAATGCAATTTTACATCTATTCTTAGCTTCAAGGGCACTGCTCTCGATCGCCCCGCCAAGGGGGCCTCCCAAAGGTCGCAGCTACCCCCCTAGCCCCCCCTGTAGCAAATATTTTATGGGCATCGTTGCCACCCCATTACAAACTGGGGTCCAATGCAGTGATACCTTTGAATACATAAGATAATGAGGCTCCACACCCAACAATCTCCCACTTGGAGACTGATTATAACAACTCCACCACTGCTTCATTTGCTAGATAATGACTCCACTTTGGACTTGGTTATTTCTCATCTTCTTCATCATACTTGAAGACCAATTGAAACTGAGCAAATTCTTAGTTTTTGCCTAGTTACAACTTTTGTTAACATATTTGCAAGATTCTGGCTAGTGTGTATCTTTTCCAGCTTCAACTGTCCATCTTCCAACGTTGACCATATGAAATAGTACTTGAGCTTTATATGTTTAGGATTGGAATGAAATGCAGACTTCTTTGCAAGATGTATGGCACTCTGGCTATCACCGTATGAGTTGCCCAACTCCTGCTTCTTACCCAATTCATCCAGAAACCTTTGTAACCAGATCATTTCTTTACTATCCTCTGTAGTAGCAACATACTTTACTTCTATTGTTGAGAGTGCAACAACACTTTTCAGTTTTGAGAGCCAAATGACAGCTATTCCACCTACAGTAAACACATACCCTGTTGTGCTTCTCTTGTTATCTCTATCACCTACCATATCTGCATTAACATATCCTTGTAGAGTATGTTTGAACCACCAAAGCATAATTCTTGGTTTGTGGTACTTCTCAAATATTTGAGAATCCACTTCACTGCCATCCAATGTTTTTTTCCTTGATTGTTCATGTACCTAATTACAACTCCCACTGCATGTGCAATATCAGGCCTTATGTAGACCATTGCATACATTAGGCTTCCAATTGCTGATGCATATGGAACTTTAAACATATGAGCCATTTCTCCCTGAGGCTTGGGACACTACTCCTTACTTAATTTGAAATGGCTAGCCAAAGGTATACTCATTGGTTTTTCATTCTGCATATTAAACCTTTTCAACACCTTTTCTATGTACCCACTTTGAGACAATTTTAATTTGTGATTCTTCCTATCTCTAGTTATTCTCATACCAAGGATTTGTTTCGCAACACCCAAATCGTTCATTGAAAAAGGGTTTGCCAATTTTATTTTGAGTGCATTTATTTCCAGCATGTCATAATCTGCAATAAGCCTGTCAGCTACATACAATAACAACATAATATAGCTCCCATAAACATAAACCTTGTGACATCTAGTATAACCTTGTTCAAACATAAACCTATCAAATTTTAGATACCACTACCTTGGAGCCTATTTTAAGCCATACAAGCTCTTCTTCAACTTGAACACTAGTTTCTGCTTCCCTTTTACCTCATATCCTTATGGCTACTGCATATATATCTCTTCCTCCAAATCCCCATGGAGAAAGGTTTTATTTACATCTAATTGCTAAAGATGAGAATCTTCAACTGCTACTAAACTTAAAATAGTTTTGATTGAAGTCATTTTAACAACAGAAGAAAATATCTCGTCAAATTCTATACCCTTTTTCTATGCAAACCCTTTCACCACAAGTCTAGCTTTATACCTTTTTCTACCTCCATCCTCTTCCTTCAACATGTAAACCCATTTATTCTACAATGTTGTTCTACCTGTAGGCAATCTAACTAAGTCCAAGTCTGGTTATGTGCTCAGGACTCCATCTCTTATTTCATGGATTTCTCCCACTTCTTCCTAGTTTCTACCTGCACTGCTTCTTCATAACATTCCGGTTCACCAAAATCAGTCAACAATACATAATATAATGAAGGAGAGTATCATTCAGGGGGTCTACTTATCCTGGTAGATCTTATAACACCACTTTCAGGTGTTCGAGGTGTTTTTTTCTATTGTGGTTATTGTTCTGACTATTGATCATTATGACTTTCAGGCACCATCACTTTTTTTGTGATCTCGTCAAGCACTGTGTATTCTTTGTTTTATTTTTCCTGTTTCTTTTCCTGCAACTGATCCTTATACAAAGCCTTTTCATTGAACATGAAATATCTTCTCCTAATGATTTTGTGTTTTTCATAATCATAAAATAAATAACCAAAATCATTAACACCATATCCAGTAAAGGTACATTTCCTCGATTTTGCCTCAAGCTTTGTTCTATTTTCTTTATTAATGTGGACAAAGGTTTCAAAACCAAAAGTCTTTAAAAAAGAGTAGTTTGCCTTTTTATCTATCCATGTCTTCTCTAAAATACCACCATCCAAGGAACATGAAGGCTCTCTGTTTATTAGATCAACAACAGTATCTATACCATCTACCGAAAATTATAGAGGGAATCTTGCATGCAGTCTCATGCACCTTGCATGCTCCATGATTGTCCTGTTCATCCTTTTTGACATACCATTTTCTTGTGTTATTCCTTGAACTATCTTCTCTCTAAGAATTCCATTCTTTGAAGAGTACCTATCAATCTCTTTGATGCAATATTCACCTCCATTGTCTAATCTAAGACACTTCAACCTTTTTCTTGTCTCATTTTCAACCAAAGCTTTCCATTTCTTGAAAGTGTCAAATACATAAGATTTTTTCGAATACAATAAATCCAGGTTTTTTCAATTGCATCATCAATAAAAGTAACATAATAACAAGAGCCACCAAGAGATGATACATGATCAGGTCCCCATACATCTATATGCACAAGCTCTAATTTTTCACTCTTCTTTTCTTTCCCAACTCTAAGGAATCTGACTCTCTTCTATTTTCCATAAACACAATTCTCACAAAATTTTAAATCAACATGCTTCATACCAGGCAACAAATTTCTTGAGTGAAGAGTATGCATCCCCTTCTCAATCATGTGGCTGAGTGTATGATTCCACAATGCCATATCCTCTCCTGTAGAGGTTAAAGCATTAATAGGATTAGAAATACCATTGCATAAATACAATGTACCAACCTTTCCTCCTTTTGCTATTACCAGGGATCCTTTGGTGACTTTCCAGGTTTTATCTGTGAAAGTAGTTACACAAACTTCACCTCCAAACTTCCTTGTTGAAATCAGATTTTTCTTTAGATCTAGAACATGCCTTACCTCCTTCAATAGGCATTGATTACCATTTTTCTGTTTTATGAAAATATACCGATTCCAATGATTTTACAGGGTTTATGATCACCCAATTGAACCTGTCCAAAATCTCCTTGAACATAATCATAGAAATGTTTCCTATCAGGTGTGGCATGGAATGAGGCCCCTGAATCTACCACCCAAGCATCAATAATCTTTTCTAATGAAAGAAACAAACCATCTTGCAACACATCACCTATTACATTCACTTCATGATTAGTTTCTTGTTGCTCGCCTCCTTCTTTTCCCTTTCAAGACTTGCAGTATTTCTTCAGGTGTCCTTTCTTTTCGCATTTTTGGCACACTATCCCTGATTTGGACTTGGATCTGCCTTTACTTGACTTACTATGATATCCAGGGCTCCTTTCTCTTTCCATTTTTCTTCCCCCAGTCTCTGCAGTCAAAGCATTACCTGATGTCTCACTGAAGCTTTTCTGTCACATTTCATGTCTAAGGATTGCACCGATAACATCATGAAACTTTAAAGTACTAGATTGAAAGAAAAAGTTACTAATGGCCATAACTAAATCATTCCAACTTTTGGCAATGAGCACAGAATTAAGAGAGCCCTAACTTCATCATCAAAAGCTAGCCATACAGAACTTATGTGACTAGTAACTATATTAAATTCATTTAAATGATCAGTGACAGATCCACCTTCTAACATATTCATATTAAATAAACACTTCATAAGAAATACCTTATTTGAGGCCTAGGGATTTTCATATAGTTTGGCCAATGTTGACATTAAACCCTCTACTGTCGTTTCCTTTGAAATATTAAACACTATCAGCGCCTCTAGGCACAACCGTATTGTTCTAAGTGCCTTTCTATCGAGAATATCCCATTCTGTGTTTATCATACTCATTAGCTTCTTTGTCTTTCCACTCAATGGTTGGTACAGATCTCTCTGATACATATAATCTTCCATCTGCATCTTCCACAGTTGGTAGTTTTGGTCGTTAAATTTTTTGACCCTAAACCTACCAATTTCCACGATTGCTCCCACTTGAACTAGGAACCCTTCTCTCTTGTGATTTTATCATCCAGATAGACCTTCAACTCTGATACAAGTTTTTAGAAAATTTTATGCTACAGAGCAATGAAACACATAAAATATTGCAACAATATAAACACAAAAAACGCATAGAACAAGAGAGACACAGATATACGTGGTTCACCCAATTTGGATTATGTCCATGGAGAAACAGCCAGTCCTTCCTTTTATATTACCCAACAAACTAAAGAGATACAACCAATAGCAGATCCGTTGTAACTCCCTCTTCGCTCTCAATCTCCTCTCTCTTCCTCACTCAGAATACAGATATACATATACACAATACAATTCCCTCATATATAGCAAAGGCATTCCTTCGAGGGAAAAAAACCCTAAATTAAACATAACTTCTATCATCATATCTCCACCTAATGAACGACCCAGATTGACTACGAAATTACAACATTTTACAAGGCAATTTTACATCTATTCTACCCACCCCTCCTACTGGACCCCCGCTGCAGTGAATATTTTACGGGCAGCGTTGCCGCCCCATTATGAACTAGGGTCCAATGCAGCGATACCTTTGAATACAGAAGATAATCCGGCTCCACAGCCAACATTTATACATAATTATTTACAAAATATCCCAAACTGACTTGGGATTTATTTTAGGGAAAAAATATCTAATTCTAAAAAGGTAATGCCACCTTTCTAACTTATTGCTTTCGAGCACTATTATATTTGATTTCCATTTATATTTAACTTATTGAACTTTTAGTTGTCATCTAATGCTCTTTGACTTATCTTCTTTCACTGATGATTTTTGGCTCTGATACTCTTTGGCTGGGACAACTGCCCATTTACTTTCACCATTCTATTTTTACCAAACTATGTTAATTGTTGGACTTACTTTGAATTGAAGTTAGTGAATTGTTCCCATATCTCTTCAGTTGGTAACTAAATGTTTTTCAACTTTCTGAAGATCTTGTCAGCCTCTGTGTAGGCTTATTTACAAATAGGTGTTTTACATCATCCTGGAGGTAAAACAAGTTCTCCAAACCTTGATAAAGGACTTTACTAGAGGGCATCCCTTGTTTTGTTGTGTTGTGCATGGATGCATTGTTGACTTGATTTTTGGCCACTTCCTGAGCTTCCTATCATAGTCCTCCTATGTCATCAATTTAGTGTTAATTACCAAAGGAATTGGTAAATCTCTCTATATGAAAGTGTCAAACTTGAAATTAAATCTATCTATGGAAAGTTGCATGGTCTAACACTTGTCTTCTAAGTTGTGCACCAAATTCCTTTTAGTAAGGACTCTTCTGAATTCTAGGATTGTCCCTATTCTATCAATTATATTCAATTATTTGAGTTCATATTTGTTCTTAGAATTCAAAAAGTTAATGATTCTGGTTACATCTTCTGGCATCCCTTCTAGCTCTATTCTGACTTTTTGAATGGCCTTTGTGTCCTTTTTAACCAAGTCAATCTGCTCAAAAATTATTTGAATGGACGACCAAATATCATTGACAGAGTCAATGATATTGGTCCAAAGTTTTTATTTTGCCTATCCCAATGGCTCACCTGGAGCCATTTCGTTCTCGAGCTTCTTTATCCTCTCTATTAACTTGCTACCTTTTGTTGTTCTTCTTTATTGATAATTTCAGCAAGTTTACAGTTTGTCTCCAGGTTGTTTACCTTCTCTTCCAGTCTCCTGATTTCATTAGCTTTGAGGGACATATCTTCTATTGCTTTAGACAAATTATTGGCTTCTTCACCTGTAGAATCCGTAGTGGTCAACCATGTTACTGAAGTAGATGGTGTTGTTGTAGGCAATGCAATGGTCAATGGAGCTGTAGGAGCTAATGTTTCAGCCAATGTAGATGGTACTACTGTGGTGACTATTGGGATGACAGTAGTTGCAACTTCCTGGAGGTTGGCCTGCTTGTTTAACTTGTCCATTTCTTTCTCCATTTCTTTTAGTTGGGTGCTCAATTGTAACACCAAGTCAAGCATTTCCTCATGGACAATTTGGCTTTCTAACACCTTTGCGGTGTGTGGGTGTAATGAAGAAGGGAGTTCTAATTGTTTCTTCAAAGCTGCTATATCTTCATTTTTCTTTTTGATTAATTGTTCAGCTACCTTAATATCTACAGGATCATGGCACAATTCTATGACCAGGTATTCTAAGGATTTAATCCTGATGTCCTTGGGCTGAGAGGAGACCAATTCTAGCTTCATCTGTGTAATATTATTGTTTAAGGACTCTTGTAACCTGTATGCATCCATGGCCTTACCATTCAAGGTGGAGTATATCATTTCTCCACCCTGTTTGTGAAACTCTATTTGGTCCACGTAATGGATGTCCTTTGCCAACACTTCAAATGTGGTCTTCTTATAATCTACTGCAGATTTGGGTTGTGGCTCTATTGGATCCGTATATGACATTTGCATCTTTCCTTCCTCAATATCAAATGCAGACATTAGTTCACTCTGGTTAGGAGTTGAATGCTTCAAATACTGAGCATATGTCTCAGCTTTCAATTTTTCATTTCTTAATTTGATCTCCTTATATCTATCTTTGATGTTTTTTTCCTTTGTCAACTGGTCTAACATAGGAGGAAACTTCTGTTGACTTTTGTCTCTCTAAGAACTGAGTGTTAGAAGTTGTGGGTTCATTGATTACCTCTTTTCTTTTCTGACCTGTTGTGTCTAGCATTGTCTCTAGCAATGGTTCTGACTCTGTTTCTAGATCTTCCCTTTCTGATTCACTGTGTTCCTCCTATTCAGAAATAGGATTTAGTTTTCTCCTTTTCCTTCAGTCTGCTTGGTCATCCATTGTTTCCATCTGGGAACTAGAAGTCTCTTCTTTTCTTTTAAGGTTTTTCTACTTATTCACAGGTGTTTCCAATGCAGAGTGAGCATCCATATTTTGACCTTGATGTGGGACCTACAGGAACTCAAGTCAATTTGTTGCTCAATATCATACAGAGCATTTTCAACATCAATAATTTTGCTATATTTATCTACCAAAGTGTTTTCCAACCATTCATTTTGGTTGGCATATCTTTCAATTTCAAGTACTGAATAATGTGCATAAGGGCTAGTTTAATGTTGGGTCTCATTTTTATTATTACTCCATGAGGGTCATACTGCCACATAAAACTCCTGGAAAATTTCAACTCGTATACTGTCTACCTCTGGTCCAGCTTGTTTATTATTGCAAACAAAGGGACACAATTCACTTTTGACTCTAAATTGGGCCTTCTTCTTTGCAACAACGAAGTGGACATCATCTAAGTTGATGATTTGCGTGAAATATTCCAACGCAAAAATTCTCAAAGGAAGATAGTTTAGAAATTTATATGGAGCTAGTTGGCAGCCATAAATTATGATCTCTATGTAATTCTGTTACAAGTACCAGTCTCCTATCTTAATATTTTTAGCTAGCTGAAGTACATTTTTTTTTTAGGACTAATCCTAGGTTGCACAATCCCTGTCATCATATTCATCACTAGGTGGACAAAGGAATCTATGAAGTCCTTATAATCAGAGATAGTGGCATATTTTTGGAAAATAGGTGTCCAATAGAGCATAAACCTCTCTTTTCCTCTACTGTCACATTTTATGATCTTCAAATTTATCAATTTGGTAGTAGAAAAACAAATAATACAATACTGCAGAGAATTTAAACACTCCTTCAGTGGGCAATTTGAGGAGTTGTTCATGCATTTTGTCTACAATGAACTAAGCATAATAAAACTTGATGGTAGGAGGTTTAGTAGGGGTAGAAAGGGATAGGAATGCAAAAGTGACTTCATCTGAATGTTCATATGTCCTGTATGCAAGGATGGAAGATACCAAGGTGATAATATGCCTGGAATTTTGTGAAAATATGGGGGCTATGTATGGAGAAGTAAAACTTGGTGTATTCACTTTTGCAACAATGAAAATCTTGAACACTTGCTTAGCTTTGTCCTCATCAATAGAATTGTACAATTCTAGAAGTCTTCCAATGGACAAACGAGCTAAATTTGGGTTGGGTTGGACCTATAACATCTAATTGATGGATTCTAGAGTGATAGTGAATAGAAGATGTTGATTAGGGGCTACTACAGCTCTCTGGCTAGGGATGTAGCAGGTCTGAAAGTAGTGGATAATGTCTAGGAGACTATGGAATCCTGGGAATAAGTAGAGGGGAAGATTTGACTCCTAGAGGTGAATGTCATCAACATGGTTTAAAAATCTATCCTTGCTCCGGAAGTGGAGCTTCATTCTTTCAGAGGCAGAAGATTTATCTTTTAACTGAAAATACCTATCAGCCAAAGGTAGGTGATCTTCCTCAAGGTGGGGGGTTTAAACAGGCTCAACAATTATGGAAATTTGGGTAGACATTGTGTGGAAAACAGAGGTAAAAATAAAAAATTTACTTCGTAGGTTTTGACTAGTGATCTGGGTTTTACAGGGTCTTTAAGGGTCTCGATCCAAATTAGTTAATTTAGGGGTAGAAAACCTAATTTGATTTATTCAATCTTTGAATTTCTTTGAATTTCATATTAAAACAAGTAATTTGGTGTATTTTGTAGAATATCTTAAACCAGAGGTTGGTGTTGTGAATTTGGTCGAAGTTTTAGGTTGCAGACGACAGGTGTTGGCTCTAGACAAGTGTTGGAGGCAAAATGGTGATAGGTAGTCGCTTATCGGTCGTAGATTTTAGGGGTGTAAGAAATCTTAGAATTTAAATGTGTAGATGGTCAAAAAAACACAAAAATGGTTTTTGCGGGGCTTTATCGAGTGAAAAATAAGAAAGGCGGGAAAAATGGTTGTGAACAGTGACTGGAATCAAGAAGGTGGTTTTGCCCCTCATCTCACCACTTTTGGGGGCCAGGGTGGTAAAACTCGAAGGGGATGTGAAGTGATGTGATGTTGACACGTTGCTAAACGGGGTCTCGAAAAAACCACCCATTTTGGGCGCTATTAGGCCGTTAAAGCTCAGAAGTGGAATGCACGCGAAATGGAGCGATAACCATTAAATGAGATGGGTGTTTATCAAACGGTGGTCACACTGAAAATATGCACGGAGGGGATTGGGGGAATGGTTAAGGAGGGGCCCGCCTAATCAAATACACTTAACCTCGTTTAATTAACTTTTTAAACCACAAATTAACTTAAATGATCCATCGGGTGGGTTTTTGCAAGGCGAAAGGGTTTTCAACTTAGCATAAGTTGATTTATGGGGTTTTTTATTAAAAAAAGGGAAAATAACTTTTCACAAAGGGGTAAAGAGTTTTTTCCCTAGGAAAAGGGATTTATGGAACACAATGATGATTTTAGCAAGGGGGAAGGGATTTTAAAGGGAATTTCTAAGGGAAAATATGGGAAAATGAAGTAAGGGTAAAAATTGAGCAGGGAAGGGGTATTTTAAGGGAAGATGGAGAAATTTATAAGCACGAGAGGGAGAAGCTTGTGAAAGGAGGGGGAGTAAGTTAAACTCATCTTATGAACATGCCCTTTTCACTGATAACTACTTCTGCACACTTGAAACAGATATTTAAGCATGACAGTAATGCTTATGCTCCAAATGAGTTTTATTTTTACAACCTTCCTTCACTTACCCTTTTCCCTACCCTAACATTTTTTGTTCACTTTGGTGGGTGCACATAAGCTAGAAAACCCTTTTCTTTCCTTTTCTTTCCTTTTCTTTTATAAAAGAAGTTGTCTACTTCTAACCTTATATCTTCCAAGGGCTCAAATTAAACTGATGAGCTCCTTTTATTTTCTCTACCTATTTAATGATTTTCCAAGATTAAACTGTTTGGTCAGATTTTATTCCTTAGCTATAAACATAAATTGAAAGCATGAAGTAGTCAAGATTAATTAGTTTGACTATCATGGGTTGTGGCCTGTATGAGAAGTTGCACACAACCATTATTTGAGACATTGAAGTAAAAAGTAGTGGCACTTGGACTTGCACACTTTCATGATCTGTTTTTTGTTTGGGGTTCATATTTTTTCATATTTTTTGTATTTTTTGTTCTTTTATTATTTTTCATGTCCTTTGATATTTCTTTTAGGACATAGCCTCCTTACATTTTCTAATTTTAATATGGAAAAAATTTGCAGAAAGCAAAGGTATGTACAATATTACAAGAGTTAGCCTCAACCAATTCAAAATTAGGAATCCTATCACTAGAGGACTCTAACAGTGGCTCCACATGAGGATGAAATTCTTCGGTGAAATGTCGAGAACTATGACGATCAGTAGCCTTTGAATTCTGACTTTAGTTACCTTGTGAATTTTCCTTTTGTGATTCCTACTTTATTGATACTTATGACAGTAAATCCTCCAAAGCTCAGGGTCTTCTCTCCAGGCTTCAACTTCAAAGGATTACCATCCAATCCAATCTACACTCTACAATGTTATGTACAATGATTCAAAGTAAAGTGAACTATTGTGAGTTAGTGGAAAAATAATGCTTCAACATCCTACCATTAGCAATTCCTCCTGGTAAATCTGATCAACCTATGTTTGTTAAGAAAAAGGCATTGTTCCCTCTGTAGCCATAAATGACATAAGGCCCCTTCAGAGAAAATCAAAATTTCCATGCTTTCCTTCGTCTTCTCTCCTTGGATCCCACTTAAGGACTTTGTCTTCTATGTGAAAATCATCTTCTTCAATCTTTTTATCAAAGACTTTCTTTATCTCTTCCTAGATTACCTGTGATTTTACATATACTTTTTCTATGGTCTACTGAAGGTGTATGGTCTGATTTATTCTTCTTTGAATATCATTTGGTTCCACCTGTAATTCCTGAACGATCTTCATGACCGGCACTCCCAAGGATGATGGGAAAACTACATCCATCCCATAAACCAACTGATAGGGTGATCTTCCAATGGAATTCTCAGTAGTCAGTCTATATGCCCATAAGGGATTGACTAACTTCCTGTTCCATGTCTTTTTGTTATCTTCCAGTAACTTTTTTATAATATTGACCAGACTTTTGTTGGATGACTCTGCTAGTCCATTACCTTGAGGGTAATAAGCTATGGAATGGCCAAGGGTGATGTGGTATTTGTTACAAAAATCTATTATTCTTTTGGACTTAAAGGCTATTGCATTATCAGTAATGAGCTTCTAGGGACATCCAAATCTTGACATGACATTACTCTCTAGGAAGGTGATTATGATAGTGTCTATGGACTTCCTAGAAAGTATAGCCTCTATCCATTTGGTAAAATAGTCTATGGCTGTCAGAATCCACTTGTGCTTGGCTGAGGGGGCTGGGTGTATTTCTCCAATGAAGTCTAACCCCCATTGTTGAAATGGCATCTCAGTGGAAATTGGTTTAAGAGGAAACGGTAAAAATTTTCTCTTTCCCTCAGAAATCTAGCATTTATGACAAGAGGTCACATGCTTTTTAACATCTACAAACAAACTAGGCCAATAGAAACCATCCCTCAGAATCTTGTCAGCAGTACTCTTCCAATACAAGTGTCCTACACAATCCCCTGCATGAAACTGTTATAAAATATTGTCAACTTCACCTTTTAATAAACAGGTTAAAATAATACCACTATTGTCCTTACAAAACAATGCATTATATACAACAAAATATCTTAATGACTTCATTTTTAAGAATCTAGCTTTAGTTCTTTTCAATCCAAGAGGAGCTTGTAAGTTTAGTAATACAAATGTAATATTTGCATACCAAGGTGAATCAGTAAATGTTTCACTGATTTGTGGAGTCACCATCTTCTCCCGATCATCAAGGGCACTGATAAAGTTGATATAAAGGGCCTGACAGTTTGATTCAGCCATGAGTTTGGCTAAACCTTGACCTTTGATGAGCTTGGTGGGATTTATCTCTATATCATATTCCAATATTGTGGCAATCCGTTTGCCTCTTTTTCCTTCAGGGCCATTTTGAGTCAAAATGTCCTTAACTACAGAGTTTGGAACATAAGAAATAATGTGAGAGTACAATAAGAAAAAAGAATAAAATGTTTGTTAAAGTCAGGACTAATGAGGATTGGAGTCTTCGTTAAAGCTTCCTTAGTAAGTTCAAAGGGTTGTTTTGCCTCCAATGTCCATTTAATTGTTGATTCCTTTCTTAGAATGTTATTTAATTCCCTAATTAATTCTGATAGATTAGAGATGAATCTCTTAAGAAAATTAATCTTACCTAGAAATGATTGTAGCTCTTTAATGTTTCGAGGATGGGAAATGGTCAAAATAACTTCACGATGAACCACACTAGTTGGTTCGAAACACATCGGCAAAGGTCTTTCTTTATGTGATTTACGCCAAAATTCTTCTTATAAGCTTCTATTCTAGCAGGGTCTATCCTAATCCCATCTTCAGATATGATGTGTCCTAACATCTTTCCCTCTTCTAGACCGAAAAGTGTCCTTTAAGGATCTAAAGAAATCCCAAATTTCCTACATTTGATAAATACTCTTCTGAGGTGGTCTAAGTGGTCATTGACACATTTAGAGAAGATTATGATATCATCCTAGTATACTACTAAGAAACCATGGATTTCCTTGCCATAATCTATATCCATAGCTCTTTGAAATGTGGCACCTGCATTCATTAATCCAAAGGGCATCTTCAAATACATGAAAGTACCCCAAGGAGTAGAAAACACAGTTTTGCCTTGGTCCTCGGGTTGGACCAAGATATGGTTATACCCAAAGAATCCATCTAACAGTGAAATCCTAGATGAGCCTATTACCCTCTACAATATATGGTCCATTTTTGGTAAGGGGTAGTTGTCTTTTGAAGAGACCTTGTTTAAGTTTCTAAAATCTACACAAAGTCTAATTTCACCTGTCTTTTTTCTAGTTGTAACTAAGTTGGAAATCTAGTCTGAGTATCTAATGGGGGCTATTATTTGGGCATCAAACATTATTTTAACCTCTTTCTCTATAGATGGCATAAGAACTGGGTTTATCCTCCTATGTTTCTATTTGAAAGGTTTATGATCTTCTTTTAAAGGTATTTTGTGTTGGATTATAGTGGTGTCATAAGATTTTAAGTCTTCATAACTCGAGGAAAATAAATCCTGGAACTCCTTAAACAAATTGATATATTTGACCTTTTCCTCTAGGGGTAAGGCTTTAGATATCTTAATGAGTTTCAGATTATCTTCAGTTCCTATATTACACTCTTCTATGTCAGCTCTCAGAGGTTCCATCTTTGGTTTCCTAGCTACATCATTAGAGTCAAACAAATCCTCTACAGGTACCAATCCTTTAAGCAAAAAAATAATTTTCAAATTAAGAATCTCAGGATCATCATCCATTATTTCATCTATCTCTACATTCTCTAAACTATATATTTCTACTCTACTAAATTTAGTTGGTTTAGATATACTGAAAATATTTACATCTAAGCTACTTTCTAGATTATTGTCTACTGTATAGTCAGTATCTATCTTGCAATTCTGAAATTCACCTTCATTGTTCATGAAATCGTAGATCTGAGTCCTAGGAGAAAATCTACCAATACTTAAGTTTATCTCGTATAACAAGCCTATGTCTGACTTATGCAGTGTGCTGGTGGTTTGGTTGAAATGGAAATTTACAAGTACTAGCAAAGGTGGCCAAACTGTGGGCCTGCATGTTTTGCTTTCTAGGAATGTGTTGCACAAAAATTTTCACTTTGACATTCTGCAATAAATGTGAGTCTATCAACACTCATAGCTTCCTCCTTTGCAAGTCTTAAACATCAATTCTTCATATCAAGCTTTGAAAATAAGAGAAAGACCTTAAAAATATCTAAAACTCCGGTTCTTTACTTTCTCTTAGCATTACTTGTGGTACTGCACCTATTGGTCATGTCCCTTGTGCACCTGACCACTCTGTCTCTATGTTATGGGTGCGGACCCCTGTAAAAAGTTAAAAAGGCGCAAGTACATTCTTAAAAACTCACTTTGAGTCATTTCTCGAAGCTTCTAGAGGGAATCTTTAGGTGGCAAGTTCGATCCTTGAGGGTTCATGCATCCCATACCTTAGGGAGCTAACCCCTTGATGTGAAGAGATTATCCCTTTGAGGGAGGATTCTATCCCTTCAACGGTGGGCCTGTAACCTCCTTCCTTTGCACTATAAAATGAAGCATTGGGCTGGTTACTTGGGAGGTCAAAAGCTGAATATTTTTTAGGGTAAATGCTGCTAGAACTTAGTCTTCCTAATTGAGCTTTTGAGAGGAAAGATCACATACCTTTTGATCTCATTTGGAAGAGTGTAAGGCTTGTCAAAGTAGAGGAAATTCCTGTTTGGACCCTGGGAAGAGCTTGTACAACATCAAGGCACCAAAGGTTCTAAAGTTCTTCTATTTCAAAGTTAATACAATCAAGTTTATTTTTATCAATAAGCTGTGTTTTATGGTTTATATCATGGAATTCGTGATCACCGTGATGAACATGATTAATTATATTATTTATGTGGGTGTTATTCAATGTGTGCTTGTTTGTGATTGCAAGTTCTTAAAAGGAAATTCTTTTGGAGCTGTTGGAGCATGGCTGCCACAAACTAGCGTTGTACTTAAGGTAGGGCCTAAAACACCTCTTTAGTTTTTATTAATGAATCACAATATGATTAGAGAAAGGTAGATTTTCTTGTCATACATGTTGCTATATATGAGTTGATACTAGGGAGATCGATCTTGTCCACAAGAGCGATTTATCCAGCCAACAAATTGGCGACTCTGCTGGGGAATTGAATTTGGTTTTTTAATTTTCCCTTGTCTTCGACTTGAGAAACTTGTTTTTCTTTCTGGTTTTTGCTTGATGTCTGTGGGATTGGGTAGTTTTTAAGTTTTGGATTTTTTTTTGTTTTTCGAAACTTTTAAGAGGACCACGCATTCTGTTTGTAATGTAGTGCAGACATCTCCACACTATTACTTTACTGCACAGAGCGGTACCGCATCTGGTTATACTGGAATCCTAAGGACCTTGTAAAATTTTTGAAAAACTTAATATGTTTTCATCCATTTAGGTTTAATATTAGTTTATTACTTTTAGTCTCTGCCCAGATCTGCATATGTCTTGTTAGAAATCTCTTGTGAGTAAGTTGCATTGGTATTGTTGTGTTAGGTGATTTTCTAGAAGTTTTGCATGCCTGGATTGATTTTCGTTTGGTTTTTGTAGTGACTCGGAGATTAGAAGCCTAAGAAACTTTAGATCACCCTGGTCTCTTTTGTCTTTTGATGAGTCTGACTAGTTTGTGAAATCTGTCCTTGGTGAGAAATAGATTTCGTTTCTCTTTGCAAATCTTTGAACAAACTTGGTTATAAGTTTTGAAATTCATTTTTATAAAATAAAACATAGCTAGATGTTTTTTGATTGATTTGTTTTTTTGAAGGAATTAATCCTTAGTTTACTGAATAACTAAGTAAAGCATCCTCAAAAAGATTTGAAGCTTTTGTATCGATTAGATTTTTACAAGTTTTTAGATCTGAAGATTAGTTTTTCATAGTTTTGAGTGTTTTCTAGAAATTGTAGCATCTCTTTTGAAAGAAATGTTTTCTGTAGTTTTGAGTGTTTGAAAAGAAAATGGATTTATTTTTGTGAGCTTTAATTAGTAGTCTCATTTTGAGTTTATTAGAAAAGACAAAAATATTTTCTTTTTATTGACATGTTGAAGGAAAGACTTGTTTTTCGAAGAATTGCATTCTCAACTCTTTCTTTTAGCTAGAGATTCATTGAAGGAAAAACTAATTGTTTATCATTTTAGGTCCATTTTTTAGTGTTTTGGGAATCGAGTCTTCACACCATCAAAGCTTCATCTCGATACCTATTGACTTAAGAAGAAACCAATAAAAATAATACTTAATTAAAATTGATCTAGCAATCTTTTTATTTCTAGGGCTCTTATCACCAATATAGCTTAGGCTAGTATCTTGGAGTAGGGAGTAATTAACTCTCCAAGATAGTTAAAACAAACAAGTACCTATATATTGCGGTAGGAAATAAATCCAATTGTAATTGATATAATCTAGGAAGTTGCTCTTAAAGGCGTCAATCACAAGATCATGTCCGAACCTTTGAGATAATCAAGTCTGTCTCATTGGGAAAGATAACAGATTTGCGCGTATTAAAAATGGTAAACCTCAGATTAACCATTGTCGAGGAGACTGGGGTCACTTATTGGTAAATCTCAGATTGATCATGTTGAGAAGCCTTCAAGGGGATTGATCTTTGTTACTCAGCCCTTGCACGTAGATCAGATTGTAGACTGTTCCCCCAGTTGTATTTGTTACTATTGGTAACCTTAGTGACCATAATCTTAAGATTCTTTTCTAAGGTGCCGGTGAAGGACGGTGTTATACACATTTTTGGGCACTTGAACCTCAATCACAAATGTCCATAAACTGAGGGCTCTTAATTCCCTAAAATTGTTGCTTCACTGCCTAAAGGAACAAGGTCAACTGATTACATCATCTCCGAGAAGTTTTCCACTAAAAACTGCTCATAAATGGTCAAAACTAGACCATACTCAAAGCTCAATGCAGAGAGTGTGATGCATATCACCTTCCCAATGTACAGGGTGCGATGCATACTATTTTTCTCCTCTGTAGGGTGCGATGGTCGGGAATGGACAAATGG
>APFE031416584.1:46350-81872 GCA_000404065.3 Pinus taeda | reverse complement strand
CCAATACATGCATGTGCATTTGCATTTTTAATGCTTGGCTTGATTTAGGACTGTGCATATTAGCGTGTGCTCTGTGCTCTGTGAAGAAAAGATGCTTGACTTTCTTCCCTTTAGTAGCTAGGATTTTCATTGCTGAAAGACGATAAAACATTTGTTTATCATCATAGACTGCATTTAGGAATTATACATACATCACGTGGTGAACCTGAAAGGCAAACTGTTAAGAAATATCAACTTAAAATAAATCCAATGAATCTAGCAACGCTTTGGAACTTAATGCACAACATCTAGAGTTGTAGGCCAGAGACGTATTCCGGTGTCATAAAGCCTGGTAACTGTTGCTTTGAGTGCTAGTTGGGTGATTCCTCCACTCTGAGACGACAAGTGCTAGTACGGACTTGTGCTCCTACGTACCATCGCATATATATTGGGAGACCACAATAGGCTGCATTCTTTATCCTTAGGAAGCCGTGTTTGTCGCCCTATCGATCGTAATGCACCAAACACAGCATTCGGGAAGACTGACTGTCGTACCATAAAAAGTATTCTGCAGTTTTACGATTGGTTTGGTAATCCTCTCTGCCTAGATCTCCAGAGAAGTCCATTTTCTCCTTTTCAAACTCGTTAAAGGAAAAGGTCCTCTGTGCACATGTCACTTCAAACTCAATAAAAATCAAAGGCGACTAGAGTCATCTTTTGTTTTTTCTCGACTCTTTGAAATTCAAAAAATAAGTTGTGTCAAAGCGTTTAAAATTCATTAAATTCGAAAAACATTTTTCCCTTTATTTTGAGTTGATCAAGTAATCCGCAATCGTGGAAGAAAGTAAATCAAAACCCTGTCATTCGCGGAGACTGACGAGTCAACCGTCGTTGACTCCGGAAGCGAAACCATTCTAGACAAAGTGAACTCATTTAACTGGATCGAAGTTCCCTAGGTTGGTTGGAACAAGCACTCCAACATCCTCAGAGACTCCGGTTACTCCGAACATTTCTGGAATCCCTTCCTCTATGGAAGAAATTCCGCAACGGCAAATGGACATTACAACTGATCCTAGTGTGATGGTTAAAACTTGTATTCCTAAACTGGTTCCGTCTACAGCCGATTCAGAAGGTGTTACTCCCCAATCGTCTACTGCTGCAGAACTTACATCTTCTTCGGTACCAGAAATATGTTACGGACCTGACGGTCTACCTCTTCCTCCTAGATTGATTGCCATAGAAGAGATTGTGGAAGATCCTCCATCTAGCACTCCAATGCAACTTGGAGCTGGGATCGCCCTATATCCTTCTTCATCAGAGAATATTCACCCACCCTTGGAAGTTCCTAAAGAATCGCTGAGGAATATTTTGGATAGACTTAATATGTCTGAACAACCGTCAAAATCAAGGACTGTGTCACCCGACACAGCAACAGCAGAAGCTCCTTCTGCTATTCCGACAATGTTCGCCGGCGTGCCATCTGTCCCAACCAGTTTTCAATTGCTGGATGGAGTCCATCCTAGGACTATTTCGACAGTATGGACTATTCCCGTTTGTTCGTCCGAAATTATATCTGGAATCTCTTACGTTGAGTCTCAAGAAATTGATCCATCACAAGGTAAATTTGGGAAAATTGGTCCCCAAAGGAAAATTATTCCTTTGAGCACTAGATTACCATCATATGGAGGGATGTATACCCTTTCATTGTCTTCCCTAGAAGGACAACCATGCGTGAGTTGGCAACAAAATTTGGGTTATGCTGGAATCACAACTAGCGATTGGGTACCAGTCCTGTCTCAACAACCAAGAGTTGTATGTTCAATGCAACAAAGTTCACCTATGACAAACATTCCCACTAAGCTGGCTATTGTGGCAGTATCACAAGTACAAGTGTCACCAATTGTATGCCAACCTCAAGTTTCACAGGTTGCAATACAATAATCTCTTGTACCTCCAACACAACCAGAATCACCCACTAGTGGAATGACATAGGTTCAAATGGGGAACGCCAACCCCCATCTTGTTCAAACAGTCCATGGCTTCACAACCATGGCTGGTGCAATACCAACAACCGCAATTCCAGCAAGCTTACCAAGGATATGAGCAACAAGTATTTGCAAGTAATAGGTAGCAGTTTCAATCATATCATAATGGTTATGCCCACCAACCTTACCAAAGTTACCAACATCAAATGAATTATGCTGGTATGCAAAGACCGACTGCTCAAATGATTCTGTCTTATCCTAGGTATTCTCAGCCAAGCATGAATCAATAGTTGCCTTTTGTGGCAACTCTAGAGTTACCAGATCTAAGTCGACTAACGAATGATCCAATTGCCTATGCCCCTTGGTGGCTGGTGATTCCACATAAAATTCCGTTGGATATTCCTAAATTTAATGGAAATCCGGGCGAAGACCCATCAAATCATGTGATGACCTTTCATCTATGGTGTTCTTCAAACACTTCCAATGATGATTAAATTCAGCTTCGCCTCTTTCACCACACGTTAATGCGTCCGGAAGCAAAGTGGTATATCGAACTACCTAGAGCTTCATTTGATAACTTCAGTACCCTAGCCACAAGCTTTTTAACCCATTTTCAGTTACCTATCAGGTACAAAACATGAACTGAGCTGCTTACCAATTTCAAAGAAACGACAACCACTCACATATCTGATCATATTCATGAGTGGCGGTGTCATCGTAGAATGGTAAAAACATATGTTCCTGATCAGCTATTGGCTGAATGGTTTATTAAGTCACTGTTACCCGCTATTACAAAAGATGTGGCAAAGGGCGGAGTCATCACTGAAGAGTAATTTATTGCTCATGCACAATATCTAGACTTGATCTATACTCAGTCTGGCACACTCTACGATAAAATCCCTGATGCTCCTAGACCGGAATTCTCCATTCCTCCGCCTCCTAAATCAAACAAAGACTCTTATGTCGGCGATGGTGTGATAGGTACGAAAAACACTAAAACCACAAAGGCCACATCTAAAAAGGCCCGCACGGTTTCGAATCAAGATGGAAATGATGAATTTATAGCCTCAGAGGTAAATGTTGTGTCAACAGACAAAGGAAAAGAAACCAAGCAAGCAGGAGGCAAGAAGAAAAAACAAGGGAAGAAGAAAAACCAGGGAGACTCATCTCCTAGAAGATCTTATGCAAACCCTTCTAGGAATGTGAAACGAAAAAATCCATGTCATATATGTGACGAGGATCACTAGACACGAGACTGTCCATTTAAAGAAGAACTTAGAAAATCTTTCGAAAGTTCGAAAACCTCGGCTGTATTGACTGATCCATTTCCAAACCCAGGAACAAATATGGTTGCTAAAGAAAATGCTTCCCCATCCCAAGTGTTAATGTTGTCAGTATCGAAGCAACTGAATGATTCTCTAATAAAAACAAGGAGTAAAAATTACGGGAATCCACAGATGTTGAACAAAAAGGATAAAGATCAACCTAGCAGTTCAACAACGACTTCAACAGAAGTCGTGCCACCCATCATTCCTGAATTAAAAATAAAACCACCAAAGGGAGTAGTACACAAATCGACGTTTAATCCTCATGCCCGATCAACACAACACTATAATATGGTGGAGGATTTGGTTCAATCGCCATCCACGATGTCGACTCTTGAGATACTGTAAAGTTGCCCCTCCCAAAAGTGGTCCTTATTATCAGAAATAGGTGGGATTGACCCAACGGATTCCAATCTTGTATCTTTTAATCATAAAGGATATGACCCTCAGTTACCAGCTCAACTAAGTTTCCTCATTCAAGTGAAATCCCTCAACAAAATTGTTCATAGAACAATTATCGATGAGGGGACATCCACATGTATCATGTCAATGAGTTGCTAGAAAACTCTAGGGTCTCCGTCCTTGTCGCGATCATCAATGACATTGAAAGCATTTGATGGACGTCCATACACCTCGTATGGAATATTAAGAAACTTGCAAGTCGAACTGGGGGGCAAAACAATAGAGATTGATGTTGAAGTCATTGACGTAAACCTTGATTACAACATCCTACTGGGAAGGCCCTTGATATATGCCATGGTCGACGTTGTGTCGACCTATTTCAAGAAGATTGCATTTCCCTTCCAAGGAGGAATTACAATCGTCGACCAACAAACCTTCCTCCCCAATAGTTCACAAGTTACAGGAAGCATTCCCATGATCCACAGAAGCTCTCAATCGCTTCAAAATGTTGGAGTAGGCCTCCTAAATGAACCTGCCTTGATGGGTACTTTTGCCCTACCGCCTCCAAACAATATGGCGGAAGTGGCCATAGTCGAAACCTGCAATATGATATCTTCCATAAGATTAAGAAGATTCCTGAACATTTTGTCAGCATGCATCGTCGCCCTAATAGAAATATTGTAGCAATCAATTTTCTTGGCCTGGGGGGCAAACCAACGCTCAACGAGTGTTTGGATAGATAGGTCTAAGGAATATGGCACCTCTTCAAATCCTTGGTCGCATGTAGATTCTACAAACCAAGGAATCATTTAGGTAATGATGATAGAAGAGGCACCAAGGGAAGATCACCACCATCATTCCAATCTTTCGAATTACCAAGAAGATTATTCTAGTGACCTTAATCATCCTTCAAATACTGTAAATATCGTGGATTATGAGGATAGTTATTTTACTGTGTCAATCTCATTAAAAAATTAAATGTCTCCCTTTCCAAATCGAGTCTTTGATTTCAATCTTTCAAAGATCTCGAAGGTAAACCTTCATTCCAATCACCGCGTTGAATGCAATGAAGCTTGGGGAGCATGCACCCCAATTTGAATTATTATGCTGGGGGCATGCAAACTTTTCGCGAGCAATGTTTTCGCAGAGTTCAAGCTCGTTAAAAAATAAAATACGCACGAGCATTTTTAGCGCATAGTTCAAGCTCGTTAAAAAATAAACATAATTCATGAGCAAGTGTTTCTCCCCGCGTTTAAGCTCATTAAAAAATGAACAGGTAAATAACCATTGTGAATGCCTTATCACCAGCTTTTGAGCCTTGGTCATGTTCTCGCCATCACCTCCACTCTATTTTTAGCTTATCATTCACCCCCATATCATTGTTTACCCCTTCGAGGAACATCTGCGAAGAATGATTCTGCTAGCCATCCTTGTAACACTGTCGTGATTGGAAAATTCCAAATCTTACCTGGAATCAGCTGCTACCCGAAACTATCACTTGTTCCTCAAAAATGAGTCTTCTTTAAGATCTTTTTACTTGACTCGTAAAATATGAAAAGATTGCCGAGCGATTGGCCTCTCCGACTCGTTGAAAGGCATCGGAAGTGATATCCCTCCTCTAGATTTTAATATTTTTGGACCTGAGGGATTATTACACAAAAAGATCGAGCGCTTTTCTTGTTCGGCTCGTTAAAACTATTGAAAATTCATCCCTTTTGTATTATTTTACGCTTTTTCAGACTTAAGGGATTATACAACAAAAAAGAATCTTCGAAGTCTTCTTTATGTTTCTTTCAGACTCTCTAAAATTGAAAAAGACCAAGTTATCTTTGTCGTTAAAATCGTTAAAACTAAATAGCGACAAGCTCATCCAACAAGATGAGAATGAGTTTCACTGTCGCTAGGCTCGCTAAAATATAGCTACAGGTTCGCCCAAAGGGCGAATTATAGAACAAGCATATGTTATCCTCCTCAAGCGTGACAAAAATAAAGAGGTACTGGTCAGCAATGACTGGGGAAAATTGGGAAGAAAATGAGAAGAAACTTTATTGGTAGCAGGTCGCTCTTGAGGATGACACTTTCCTTCAGCATCCATGCCGGGTGGGGTTGTTCCATTCACTGGTCTTCACCATTGGCCCGTCACTCCATCCATCTTTGGGGTTAACGCTACCAATCCATTTTCAGTGTCACCGATATGTTCAAGAGAAGTCATTCAGACAATTCACCTGTGTCTCACCCACTGCAATACATTCATGCTTCATTCCTTCATGACTGCCACCCTGAACCCTGCCGTTGATGTGGGATTCATTAAGGCCCTCCTGTGACGGGTCGCTTCTTGTCGACATCAACTCATTATACAAGAAGTTGGCTTAGGAACAACCCTTTCAGCACTTTGAAGCTTGCATGCCTCAATGGCAAGTTTCTCACTTTTGGCAACAGGTTTACACCAATGGCCTTCGACCAAGAGATTTTACGTGGTGTTCGAAGCCAAGTCCCTTTTCACAGCACGTGAATTGTACTGTAGTATCTTGAGGGTCATTATTATTATTGGTGATTCCTCTCGTGCCTGTTAACAGCTTACATTATTGGCTGGTAATCAGGCGATGTCTTTCCATGTTCGATTCCAAAATATTTTTCACATGGATCGACTTGTACTCCGAGTGAAGATTGGTCGAGTTTTGAAGACCCCGAATCTAGTTTCATCCATCCGGGCTGCGATATATTCAAGAATATAGAAACATCCAATGTACATCATTGCCGAATAGATGATCATCCAAATCAAAGGATAATGTGTCCATAACATCAGTCTGTCACACAGACGATCGTTTGTCCTATGTACATGAAAATGAGTTTATAAAGCTGAGCATGGGAATGCCCACCTCAGCTAGATCATGAAAAAATGTTTTCAAATAATGTATTGTATTGTATCTTATTGCAGGTCACCTCCCAGCTCAGAAAAACTTCAGATCCTCATAGTAAAGCATTTCACCCGACATCAAAAAAGATTAACGACCTCATGCTTTAGGGGGCAACTGTTATAGAAATTTTTTGGCACTTCAACCCCATTCACAAGTGTCCATAAACTGAGGGATCTTAAGCCCTTAAAAGTCTTTCTTCACTTCCTAGGAACAGGTTCAACTGATTACATCATCTCCCAGAAGTTCTCCACTGAAAACTGCTCATAAATGGTCAAAACTGGACCATAATGAAAGCTCAATGCAGACGGTGCGATGCATATCACCTTCCCAATGCACAGGGTGCGATGCATACTATTTTTGCTCCTCTATAGGGTGCGATGGTCGGGAATGGACAAATGGCAGGGACAAAAATGTGAGGTGGAAGATCATGGAATCTTCCAGAAGCTTCCCTCTGACACTTGCCACTCCATTTTCGACCAAGGATGAGTAAGAGATCATCATTCTCCAAGTGGAAGCAGGAACTATCAGTGAGAAGACACTAATCAAGATGCAAAGAGATGACTCACCACTCTGTAATCATCTATATATGGATCCCTCATCACAGAGATCTAGAGGCTGGAATTTTGTAACTTATAGAGAAGTGTTGTTGGTATTCTGGTGTACATTCACAGTGTTGGGTGATTTTTCTTTGCTTGAGGTGAACAAGGGCTTCTTAGCTGGAGGATGATGTTGGGTTAGAGCTCATTGTTGTAATCCTCTTGCTACTTTTCATCTGAATAAAGCTATTCTTGTTTCCTTCCATATTCTTGTGTACTTGTTTATATATGCTTGTATATGGTTAATGAACATCTGATGCTACATTATTTATGAACTTAGATCCTTGTTTCTTGCATAGTAGTATGTTGTTGTGATTCTACGGGTCCTTTTGAAGCTGAGAAAACAAAGAGCAAGCGGCAAAACTCTATCAAGAAAGAGAGGAAATCGAGCGCAAGACTCAGGTTGGCCCTCTTGGTTCTCTTCTCATCTATTTTCATAAAAGGAATGAATAGTAGACTTTGATTATTTGTTTCTAAGGTAGCCACCCATCTTAGTGGGAATAACAGCATCCGTGTGGACACTATTCCCATATAACAGACGGGTCTCACTATACCTGGAGCAGATGTTGACTAGACTCACTTAGACTCTCTGGGGGGTTCTTTTCACTCAAGATGGTTATGTGAAGAAACTTACGCTAGTTTGCTTCATTAAGCAGGTTGTCGGGGTAACTGTTCCAACAGCTATTTCTGTATTGAATTCTGTGATGTTGGATTTCATCACCGGCTAGTGTTTTTGGTACAGAAAGTTACTATTTATGTATGGTTTGAACTCTTAGATTTTTTAGGTGTGTGATTCAATTGTTTGGTTCTTTAGAGACTTTAGGTGCTTTTATTGAAATTTTCTTTATTTGCGTGCGATTACTTTCATTATACACCTCGATTTTACCGTCCTTGATTAATCATGTCAAGATAGCCATCCATTTTTTCCCAATCACCGGAAACATTTTTATATGAGTGTCCTACTATTCCTTTGGTGTACCAGTCACTTTATGGTACTTTTTTGGGAAAAACTCCTCGACCAATTGAATATCAGTTATCACTTGGTAATAAAGGAACTAAAATGTTAAATGCAGAGTAGATTTTTATGATGTCTGGCAGTATTCCAAATCCGCAACCTCAAGATAGTCAGTTACCGCCTGGGGGCCAAGGTAGTCAGTTACCGCTTGGGGGGCAAGGTAGTTATTTACCACCTGGGGGCAACCTCAAGGTAGTTAGTTATCACCTGGGGGGAAACCCCAAGGTAGTCAGTGTCCGTTTAGAGGGCTACCTCAAGGTTTTCAACCTTCAGGATAGTACATACCCTAAGGTCAACCCCATATTCCTCAAGATGATGATCAACAACAGATTCAGTACATGCCTCAGGGTTATCAACCTCAAGGTCAGTACCCAACTAAAGGTTTCCAACTGCCTTCTGGTCAGTCATTTTTAGAAGGAGCTAGAAATTTACCTCCTAATTATCAACCCTACGTTCAACCAGGTTATGGTTCTCCTTATGTACAACCTTTTATGGGTTCCAGAATGAATATGGTGTGAGATCCATCTCAATATCAACATATTTTGCAATCTAATGTGTAGTTATCTAATCAAGCTGGACAACCTTTTGTTTTTGGTCCAACTCAAAAACCTATCCAACCTATGGTTCAGACCTCGAACTCCACCTCAAACTGCTACTGCAACTACTGCAGCTTCTGTTCAATATACCCCACCTACTTTTGGAATATCAGTAGCTCCGCTTTATACTATCCTTGCATCAATGTCAGCTCCTCAAGTCTTTGTGCCCCAGTCAGGTCCTATGGTTCAGACTTCGGTCCAGATGCCTACAGGACAAGCTAGTCCAAGTACAATTGCCATGAGTCAACCATACCAGGGACAATATCAATCTGGTCCTACTGTACAAAATCTAGTTTATCAATATCAACCGTACCCTGTATATACTTATAAGCAACCTCAACAACCTCAGTTTGGTCCAATTAATCCTGGTTTCCTAGGATGTTATAACATTCCTAATGAAAATCCAATTCCAAGTTATCCTGGATATCCTCCTCCTGGAGCTGGTCTCATTCCACAAGGTTTTCATGAACCTAACCAACAGTTACCATTTATTGTAACTTTGGATTTACTTGATTTGTCGTGCCTTACGAATGATATGATTTATTATCTTCTGGATTGGCCACCAATGCCTAATAAGTTGCCCAGTGATATCCCAAAGTTTGAGGGTAAGGCAGGAGAGAATCTGTCGAATCATGTGATGACTTATCACCTCCCGTGTGCATCTAATTCTATCATAGATGATTCAATTCGATTACGTCTTTTTCAAAGAAATCTGACTAGTCTTGCTGCCAAATGATACATTGAGTTACCACGTGGCTCTTTTTATAATTTTATTCCATTAACTACTTCTTTCTTAGCTCATTTTTAGTTGTTTGTCAAATACAACAATGGCACATAATTATTATCTTCATTAAAACAATCTACGTCCACATATATTTCTGATCATATTCATGAATTGAGACGTAGAAGGCATTTAGTGAAAGTTTACATTCCGGATAAAATTTTAGCAGAATGGTTCATTAAATCATTATTACCTAAAATCACCGAGGATGTAGCTAAGGCAGGAGTTGTTACTAAAGAGCAAGTAATTGCTTAGTCTCAGTACCTTGACCTCGTTTATATGCAGTCAGGTACTTTACACAAAAAAATCCCTGATCTTCTGAAAACTACAGCTCCTTCAGGATCTCATGCTGTTGATGGTGTGATTGGTTTAGTTAGTTCTAAGAGCAAGAAGAAATCTTCAAAGAACTCTTCTCCCTCAAAAACTTTACCTGTTTCCTTGAAAGGAGATTCTTCCGTTGAAGTTTCTACCGATGTCCATGTCGTAGATTCATCTACGGCCAAATCCGATAGTCAAGAAAATGAGAAAAATAAAAACAATCAAAATTCACAAGAGAAAAAAAATAAAAGTGAACCTGTGGACGAAAAATGAAAACCTCGCTATCCTTGTTTCATCTGCGATGAGGATCATTTTACTAAAGAATGCCCATATTGAGCAAAATTTTCAAAATTTGTTAAACATTCTCAAACGTCTACTATCTTGAAGGATCCTTCTCCTCCTCAAGACAGTAAAGTGGTTGCTTCTTCCTTGAATACCTCAGAAGAACCCATCATGATGATGTCTCATGTCAAGATTGTGACGCGATTGTAAGATTATGGTAGTAACAATCCTGTTGATTGTAAAGAAGAAGAATCTTCTAATTCAAACCTATCAACTTCAACTCCTCTTGTTTCTGATCCACCTCAGATTGAGAAATCCAGTCCAAACTTAGTAACCTAACTGCCTACTAAATTTATATTTCAGAAATCAGTTACGCGAGTTGCTCAGGATTATAACATTGTTAAAGACCTGGCCATTGCCTCTTCAACAATGTTGGTTTTGGATGTGCTGCAATCATTCCCAGCACAGCGTAAATTACTATTATCTACTATAGGAGCTATCGATATTAAATATTTGAACCTTATAATCTTCGATTTAGAGAATAGTACACCTCGCCTCCCTCATCAAATGGCTTTCTAGATTCCAGTGTTAGTCAAAAACAGACCTTGCTTTCAGATTGTGATTGATGAGGGAGCTTCTATGTGTATTATTATTGTTGAAAGCTGAATATTTTTTAGGGTAATTGTTGCTGGAACTTAGTCTTCCTAATTGACCTTTTGAGATTAAAGGTCACATACCTTTTGATCCCATTTGGAAGAGAGTGAGGCTTGTCAAATTAGAGGAAATTCCTATTTGGACCCTGGGAAGAGCTTGTACAATATCAAGGCACCAAAGGTTCTAAAGTTCTTCTATTTCAAAGTTAATACAATCAAGTTTATTTTTATCAATAAGTTGTGTTTTATGGTTTATTTCATGGATTCCTTGATCACCATGATGAAGATGATTTATTATATTAGCTATGTAGGTGTTATTTGATGTGTGCTTGTTTGTGATTGCAAGTTCTTAAAAAGAAACTCTTTTGGAGTTGTTGGAGCATGGCTGTCATAAACTAGCATTGGACTTAAGGTAGGGCCTAAAAAACCTCTTTAGTTTTTATTAATGAATCACAATATGTTTAGAGAAAGGTAGATTTCCTTGTCCTACTTTTTGCTAGATATCAGTTGATACTAGGGAGATCGGTCTTGTCCGCAAGAATGATTTATCCGGCCAACAGAATGGTAGCAAAGTTTGATTCCAGGACGTCTTTGAGCAAGTCTAAAAAAATATCCCTATATCTACCAAGCCTAGGGTTGTTGATAAAGTATTCACCACTGATCTATTTAATAATCAGCTCTAAGCCTCCCATGATGGAAACTCTTTTGCCTACCAATTTCCTAACAAATTATAACCCTAGAATCAGGGCCCCATATTCAACCATGTTATTGGTACATTTGAAGTTCAATCTAAAAGCATGTCCCTCAGCATCATTAGTCTCCATATTATGGATCCAAACTCCTCCCCCAGCCCCTAACATATTGACAAACCCATAAAATTCTAAATGCCAAAGTGATTCATGGATTATGTTCTCATTGTCAGTTGTTATGTATTTAAGGTCTTTTGTTGTGATTCCCTTTTTATCATTTTCTGCATTGTATAAGATGAAAGACTCCATATCTAAATGCATGGAGTATATGGGGAAGTTTTGTGGCTTTTCCCCACTACTGACCATGTACTTCATCAAGGTATCCTATATAATTTTCTTGGTTGGCCAAGCACAAATATTTTGGCATAAGACATATCAAACTACAAAGGTCCCTACAGTTTTTCTCCCCATGAGTGAGATAGTAGCATTCCATATTTCAATGGGATGTCTACAACTACAATGTCCATTAGAATTCTCTTTACAGGGAACTGTACAAGAGTCACACATAAGTCTTTGATTAGACCAAGGCATTTAACCTGACTGGACTCAAAAGAAAATGAATCCTTATAAGGCCCGGTAATGTCTAGGTTCAGTCTTTCCATTATTTCCTTTTGCATCAGATTGTGGGATGACCCTGAGTCAAACATAGCATTATGAAAATTTTTATCATGAATGTTTAGGTTGATGTAAAAAGGAGGAACTCCCCCTTGCTAATGAATACCATTGACCTCAGGGCCAAACAACAATTCAGACTGATCATCATTCAAATTAACAGAATCCTCTCCCTCTCAAATGTTCAAAGCCTCAGTTATCTATCACCTATAAGATTGATTTCTTACAAGTTTGGTCAAAGGAACTGATATCTTTAATTTAGCTAATTCATTTTTTATGTTGAAAGGGAGTTGAGGTTTGTTTGTCTGATTCGCATCTTCCTTAATCTATCCAATTTGAGAATCCTTATTCTATTTCTGAGTGGTATGACTTTCAGTTTATGTTTCTACTGCTTTGCCTTGATTTCTTTTAATTTGATTGTTTTTAGTAATTGTCTCTATATGGGTTTCAGTGAAGGTTATATCTAAAACCCTAGGGTTTGACGTCTTTGTGTTCCCCTAGGAAGAATTTACAACACTTTGTTAATTAGAGCCTCTTTTATTATCTTAGTCTAGGTTTCGATGGATATTTTAATGGGAGTCTCATTATTATTCTTACTTCTCAAGCTATATTGTTTATTTACCTCATATATAGCTAACTCATATCCCTATTTAAAATCAAAAGATTCACCATATTCTAACTGCAACTGCTGAAGCATATACAACTCTTGTTCTTCTTGAGTAAGAAAAACAATGTCTTCCTCTGTGGTTTCCAGTAATTTAATCTGGGTATCATCCTCTCCTTCTTGGTTCTGTGAATACTCAAAATAGTTTTCTTGGAAGAGGGGCCTAACCTGTTGGTCTGGTGTAGCATGTTTTGTAGCATTAGGGTTCTTCCTAAAATTTGAGTTTCTTATTGGGGGTTGTTTTTGTTGATTCTCCCATGGATTTTTCCTCTCCATGTTCTCTAACCTATCCATGATTATTTCTAAACTCTTGGCTAAAACATCTACTTTTCCATATGAAGTTGAATCTTCCTCTTTAAATACAACTCTCTTTCAATTCATCATTCACGCTTTCTTACCTAACAGGTTGGCCTCTACACTGACGGGATTGCTCTGCATTTATTCATGTGTTTCAAGGTTTCTTTCCCTTAGCTAGTATGACATTTCAGTATCAAAACCATCAGGGATCTTAATTAATGCTAGGTCAAGTGGAGGCTTAATGTTGGCTAGAATTGCATTATAGATATTATTAAACCTAGTGCAATATTCTTAGACTGACTCATTAGGAGCTCTTCTAATATTGTTATATTTAGAAATTATTTTCAATGGGTTTTTCTTTCTCTCCCATCTATCAATGAATAACCTTTGAAAATTAGCTAAGTCTAAAATATGGTTGGCATGAAAGGATTTGAACCATTTCTTGACATCCCTAGTTAAAGTTTAGAAAAACAATCACATTTGGACATCTGCTTCATCTATTTCATGAAATTCAAAAAATATAGACATCTTGTTTACATGATGTTGAGCGGTGTAATGACGGGTAGCATTAAACAGGAAAATCTTACTCTGATAATCTGCAGGCATGGGATGGAGTTGGGCAGGTAAAACAAGAGGAGCATATCAGTTTTCCATTTTTGTAATTCTGGTTTGACTAGGGGGTAAAGTTTTGGTGGTTGAAGAAGGGCTTGAAAATGATGGAGGTGAACTAGATGGTGATGAAGATGATTGATTAATAAGTGGTTTAGGTGATTGGATTGTGGTAGATACAATTGGCGAAGTTGTGGTAAAGGAAGGTGTATTTACAATGAGTGAAGACTGTGCAAAAATTTGAGAGGAAGCAACAGTAAGGGCAGCTAGCTCAATGGATTGTTGAAGGTAAGCACTATCTATATTGCTAATCAATGTAGAGGTCAAGGCTTCTAACTTGTCAAAAGAATCCAAGAAAAACTTATCTAACTCTGTATGGATAACCCTTTTTTATTCGATGAGTTGAGTAAACTCAGGGACTAAAACAGTTTCATGGTTATCATTTTCAGATTTGGATCCAAATAGTGATAGCTCAAATGACAAATCAAAATGGATTTCCTCTAAAGTTGACAACTCCTTAGGGAGTGAATTGGCTCTATCTAGCTGGCTACTACTTGCCTGAGTTTCTTCGTTTTTTGGTTTCCTTAGAATTATGTCTTGGTCATCCACTATAGTTGTAGGGTTTCGATCTGGGTTTTCCCTGGTATAGTGAATCTTCTTAGGAGCCAACATTTTAGGTTTTTCAAACTATTTGTATGGAATTTTTGAAAATTTACTTTGGATAATGACCTTAAGGGGCTCAATATTTAATTTAAGGTTTCCTTAAAGTTTTATGAGACTGAGGATCAAGGTCCCCAGTATGGTCGCTAGAAATGTTATCACTCTGATAATTCTTTTGAAGTAAAAAGAAAGAAAAATGGAAGGTAACCACAAACCGCTTTTGGAGATTAGGACCTAGCCTTCCTGATGCTCAAAGGGGGCTCTCTCTTTAAAATTTAAATTTGTTTTACTTAAGATGATTTTAGGTTAGTTATGATTTTTCTAGGGGTTGTTTATTGGTATTTGAGATTGGGTGGTGGGATCACTTAATCAGATGGATAGAATGATGTCTTTTATACCATTGGTCTATGGATTCAAACAATGAGGGAGCAAAACTGGATTAACACATTAAAGGGAATGTTCCAAGGGCAAGAAAGAAGAGTGATTTTCAGATCTTTGAGATAGATGGGTTAAAGGGTTTTCACTTGGGGTGAGAGAGAAATTAAGGGTTCTTAGACCCGGATAATGAATGAGGAATGAAGGGGTAATCAGGATCAAAGGGAAATCAAGAATCCTTTAACCTAAATATTCAAGAAATCAATCTAAACCAAGGAGAAATTAAGAATTTCTTAACTTAGATATCAACATAAAACATTTAAATGTATAACTGTTAAGACAAAGTGTAATTAAACAAATTCTAAAGTATTATTCTAGTGATAACATTTAGATTCAGAAAAATGTTAAAGATTAGGAATAACTTGAGAAAAATAACAATAACACATGAGATTACTTCTCTGAAGTTCGCTCAACACATGAATCCATGGAAATATCTAATGTTTATTTACCAATCTAGCTTGCTGGCCCAACAAATGATACAATAACCCTCTGGTTTTCCTGAACAAAAAGTCTATAGAAATGTCTAGTAGAATCTATGCTACATACTTTGAATTATGAAGTATGTATACAAAATTATTTACAAAATATCCCAAACTGACTTCGGGTTTATTTTAGGGAAAAATATCTAATTCTACAAAGGTAATGCCACCTTTCTAAATGATTTCTTTCTAGCACTACTATATCTGATTTCCTTTTATATTTAGCTAATTGATCTTTTAGCTATCATCTGATGCTCTTTGACTTATCCTCTTTCAATGATACTCTTTGACTCGGATACTCTTTTACTAGGACAACTACCCATTTACTTTCACCATTCTATTTTTATCAAACTATGTTAATTGTTGGACTTACTTTGACTTAATGTAAGTAAGTTAACTGCTCCCATCTCTCTTCAGTTAGTAACTGAATGTTTTTGAACTTTATGAAGACCTCGTTAGCCTCTGTGTACTTAGCAAATCTAGGCTTATTTACAAATACGTGTTTTACCTCATGCTGGAGGTAAAACAAGTTCTCCAAAACTTGGTAAAGGACTTTACTAGAGGGCATCCCTTGTTTTGTTGTGTTGTGAATGACTACATTATTGACTTGATTTTTGGCCACCTCCCTAAGCTTCTTGTCATAGTCCTCTTATGTCATCAACTTATTGTTAATTACCAAAGGAATTGGTAAACCTTTTTGTATCAAAGTGTCAAACTTGAACATAAATCTATCTATGGAAAGTTGCATGGTATGACAATTGTCTTATAAGTTGTACATCAAATTCCTTTTAGTAAGGACACTTCTTACTTCTAGGATTGTCCTTCTTCTATCATTTATATTCAATTCTTCAAGTTCATATTTTTTCTTATAATTCACAAATTTAATGATTCTAGTTGCATCTTCTAGCATCCCTCCTAGCTCTGTTCTTACTTTTTGAATGGCCTCTGTGGCCTCTTTAACTAGGTCAATTTGCTCAAAACTTATTTGAATGAGTGACCAAATATCATTGATAGAGTTAATGATATAGGTCCAATGTTTTTCTTTTGCATGTCCCAATGGCTGACCTAGAGTCATTTCTTTCTCTAGCTTATTTATCCTTTTTGTTAACTTGCTACCTTTTTTTGTTCTTATTTATTCTAAATTTGAGCATGTTTACAATCTGTCTCTAGACTCTTTACATTCTCTTCTAGTTTCCCGATTTCATTAGCTTTGAGGGGCATCTCTTCCATTGTTTTAGCCAAATTATCAAATTCTTCACCTATAGAATCCATTGCAATCGACCCTATTACTCAAGTAGATGGTGATGTTGTACGAAATTCAGTGGCCAATGGAGATGTAGGAGCTAATGTTTCAGCCAATGTAGATGGTATTGTTTTTGGTGACTGTTGGGATGACAATGGTTGCAACTTCCTAGAAGCTTGCCTGCTTGATTAACTTTTCCATTTCTTTTAGCTGGGTGTTCAATTGTAACACCATGTCAAGCATTTCCTCATGGACAATTTGGCTTTCTAACACCTCTATGTTCTATGGGTGTAATGAAGCAAGGAGTTTTAACTGTTTCTTCAAAGCTACTATATCTTCATTTTTCTTTTTGATCAATTGTTCATCTACCTTAAGATCTGTAGGATCATGGCCCAATTCCATGACCAACTCTTCTAAGGATTTAACCATGCTGTCCTTTGCCTAAGAGGAGGCCATTTCTACCTTCATCTGTGCAATTATATTGTTTAAGGACTCTTGTAACATGTATGCATCCATGGCCTTCCGAGTCAAAGTGGAGTATATAATTTTTCCAGCTTCTTTGTGAAACTCTATTTCGCACACAGGATAGATGTCCTTTACCAACACTTCAAATGTGGCCTTCTTATGATATGCTACATATTTGGGTTGTGGCACTATTGGATGCATATATGATATTTACAACTTTCCTTCCTCAATATCAAATGCAGATATTAGTCTACTTTGGTTAGGAGCTGAATGCTTGAAACAATGAGCATATGTCTCCACTTTCAATTTTTCATTTCTTAATTTGATCTCCTTATATCTATCTTTGATGTTTCTTCGTTTGTCAGTTGGTCTAACATATGAGGAAACTTCTGCTAACTTTTTTCTCTCTAAAAACTGAGTGCTAGAAATTGTGGGTTCATTGATTACCTCTTTTCCTTTCTAACTTGCTATATCTGGCACTATCTCTGGCATTGGTTTTGACTCTGTTTCTAGCTCTGCCATTTCTGATTCACTGTGTTCCTCATGCTCATATACAAGACTTACTTTTCTCTTTCTCCTTGGGTTTTCTTGGTCATCCAATGTTTCCATCTTAGAACTAGAAGTCTCTTCTCTATTTTTAAGGTTTTTCTCCTTATTCAGAGGTGTTTTCAATGTAGAGGGAGCATCCATATTTTGACCTTGATCTAGGACATGGAGGAGCTCACTCAGGTCAATCTGTTGCTCAATATCATACAAAGGATTTTCAACATCAATAATTGTGCTATATTTATCCACAAAATTCTTTTCCAACCATTTAGTTTGGTTGGCATATCTTTCAATTTTAGGTACTGAATAATGTGCATAAGGAGCTAGTTTAACCCTAGTTCTAATTTTTCTTATTACTCCATGAGGGTCATACTGCCACATAAAAGTCTTGGTAAATTTCAACTCCTATAACATATTATCTGCGTCTAGTCCACCTTGTTTATTATTGCAAATAAAGCGGCCTAGTTCACTTTTGACTCTGGATTGGGCCTTCTTCTTTGCAACCATGAAGTGGACATCATCTAAGTTGATGATTTTCCTGAAACATTCCAAGGAAAACATTCTTAAGGGAAGATACTTTAGCAATTTATATGGAGCCAGTTGGCATCCATAGACTCTGATCTCTATGTGATTCTGGTACAAGTACCAGTCTCCTATCTTACTATTTTTAGCCAGCTGAAGTAACTTTTTGATCTGAGGACTAACCCTAGGTTGCACAGTCCCTGTCAACATATTCATCACTAGGCAAAAAAGGGAATCTCTGAAGTCCTTATTATCAGAGACAATGGAATATTTCTAGACAATAATTGTCCAATAGAGCACATACCTCTCTTTTCCTCTGCTATAAGAAATAATACAATATTGTAAAGAATTTGAACACTCTTTCAATGGGAAATCTAATGAGTTGTTCATGCATTTTGTCTGCAATGAACTAAGAATAATCAAAATTTATGGGAGGAGGTTTACCAATAGTAAAAAGGGACAGGAATGAAAAAGTGACTTCATCTAAATGTTAATTGTCCCCTATCCATCGATGGAAGATACCAAGGTCATAATATGTCTGGCAGTTTGTGAAAATATGGGGGCTATGTATGGAGGATTAAAACTTGGTGTATTCTCTTTTACGACTATGAAAATCTTGAACAATTGCTTATCTTTGTCCTCATCAATAGAATTCTATAGTTCTAGAAGTCCTCCAATGGAAAAAGCAGCTAAATTTGGGCTGGGTTGGACCTGTAATATCTGATTGATGGATTCTAGAGTGATAGTGAAGACAAGAGGTTGATTGGGAAATACTATAGCTCTTTGGCTGGGGATGTAGCATGTTTGACAATAGTGGATAATGTCTAGGATACTATGGACTCCTTGGAATGAGTAGAGGGGGATATTTGACTCCCAGAGGTGAATTTCATCAGCATGGTTTAAAAATCTATCTTTGCTCCAGAAGTGGAGCTTTATTCTTTCAGTGTCGGAAGATGTATCTTTACTCTGAAAATCCTATCAGCCAAAGGTAGGTGATGTTGGTTAAGGTGGCAGGTTGAAACATGCTTAACATCCAGGGAAATGTGGGTAGACATTGTGTGGAAAATAGAGGTGAAAATTGGAAATTGACTTTGCAGGGTTCGACCAGTGGTCTGGGTTTTATGGGGTTTTTAAGTGTCTTGGTGCAAATCGAAATTAGGAATCCTATCACTATAGGACTCTAAAAACTGGAGAATCCATCCACAAATGAATAAATCTTGCAACTAGCACAATCATCAACAATATGACCAATAAATGAGGTTGCGTAGTTGTCCTTTAGACAAGCTCAATTTATGTCTCGGTAGTCAACACATACTCGGATCATTCCATGTTTCTTCTTGACAAGGACAATGTTTGATAACTAATCAGTTAAAGGAATGGGGTATATGAAACCAACTCGAAGAGACTTTTCAATTTCAACTTTTATCATAGTAGCCTTTGTGGTATAGACCAAATGGTGTTGTTGTTATATAGGTTTATCATCAGGATATGTCTTTATTTAATGCACTATATTATGTTTGGGTCAATACCTAGAATTTCTTCATACATCTAAGTGAAGACATCTTTGAACTCATGAAAAGGGGCTCGATAAATCTTGATTTCAGATGAAGAACAAGATGCTCTGATGTATAATTTTTTGACTATTTGTTTCCAGGAAAACTAGTGTCTTCTCGATCTACTAGTCCCACTAAGATGGGTAGCTATCTTAGAAACAAACAATCAAAGCACTTTGCAATTTCCTTTATGTATGAATGATAATAGAGAAGCAAAGAGGGCCAACCTGGATCTTCCACTTGACTCCTTGCTTGATTTCTCTCTCCCTTGAAAGAGCTTGCAACTCCTCTCCTATTCGTCCCACTTTACAGAATACTTGCAGAGATAAAGAAAAAAAACACCATCAAAGCATCTCGATCTATAATATCATAAACAATGTAGAATTAGAAATACATTGACCATACAATTGCACTCACAAATAACAAGATTCAAAAATAGGCGATTATATGGATGAAAACTAAAAGAAATTTATTAATAGTAGAAGAGAGGATTACAACCCAGCTGTTTGATCCAACATTATCCTCCCAGCATCAAATCCCTATTCACCTCATGAAAAGAAAGATCATCCAACAATATAATCCTTCTTCTCAAAGACAAACTAACAAAACTTCTTTATAAATTACAAAATTCCAACCTCTAGATCACTGATATGAGTGATCCATTTATAGATTTTTGTAGAGGTGTGAGTCATTTCTAGGTTTTTGATTAGTGTCATTCCACTTGTAGTTATTAGTTCCACTTGGAGATTTCTTGGATCTCTTACTAATCCCTGGGCGAATTTAGAGAGGCAAGTGTCATAGAGGAAGTTTCTGGAAGATTCCATGAGCATACTCTTAGCAAACTACCTCATACATTTACCCATTCTCGCTCATCACATCCCACAGAAAGCCTCTTCAGTACACATCACACCTAGCTAGTTTAGGAGTCAGTATGCATTGCACCTTGTCCAAGGAGCAGTCAATATGGTCTAGTTTTGGCTAGTTCTGACTGGTTTTTTAGGTGGAACTTCTGGGAAATGATGTAATCGGTTTACCATGATCATTTAGGGTATGAAACAAAACTTTTATGGGTTAAAGAGCCTTTTGTTTATTGAGATATATGATTGGGGTTGGAGTGCCCAAATATGTCTATAATTGTTGCCCCCTAAAGCATGAGGTTGTAAATCTTCTGTTGTTAGGTGAAATTATTTATCATGAGGATCCGAGGTATTTGAGTTAGAAAGTGACCTGTATAAAATACAATACAATGCATCATCATCATATTATTTTCATGATCTAGCTGAGGCAGGCATTCCCATGCTTAGCTCTATAAATTCATTTTCATGTACATAGGACAGATAATCATCTGTTGTTGCACACTGGTGATTCTTTGTATGTAGAGTCATCATCCCTTAGCTTCGATGATCATCTGTGTAGCTTAAGTGTACATTTGATGTCTTTATATTCCTGAATATATTGTAGCCCAAATGGATGAAACTAGATTCGAGGTCTTCAAACTCATTCAATCTTCACCTGATGTTCAAGTTGATTCATGTGAAAAGATGTTCTAAAGTTGAACATGGAAAGACATCGTCTGATTACAAGCCAATGATGAGAGGAATCACCGATAATGATAATGACCCTCATGGTACTATAGTACAATTCACACGGTGTGAATATATGATGTGATGTCGAACACCACGTAAAATATTTCGGTTAAAGGCCATTGATGTAAACCTGTCGCCAGAAGTGAGAAACTTTCCATTGAGGCATGCAAACTTCAAAGCACTGAAAGGGTTGTTTCTAAGTCAATTTCTTGGATAATGAGCTGATGTCCACAAGAAGTGACCTGTCGTAGGAGTGCCTTATATATCCCACATCTACGACACAAAATGAAGCAAGTGATTTTCTGGAGGTGAAAACGATCTGATGTACAAGGTTTAGGAATGGTGGTCATGAAAAATGGAGGGTGAAGGTATTGCAATGGATGAGGCGTTAGCTAGGTGGTGAATTCTCTGAATGAATTCTCTTGAACATATCGGCGACACTGAGATGGATTGGTAGCGTTAACCCCAAAACATGGATGGTATGGAGGACCAATGGTGATATGACCGGTGAATGGAATAACCCAACCCGACTCAATCATGGTGATGGAGTGAAAGTCTCATGTTCAAGAGCGACCTACTACCAATTAATCTCTTCAAGTTTTCTTCCCTTTTTCCCTAGTCATTGCTGACCAGTACCTCTTTATTTTTGTCAAGCTTGAGGAGGATAATATATGCTTGTTCTATAATTTGCCGTTCGGGAAAACCTGTCACTATGTTTTAGTGAGCCTAGTGACAGTGAAACTCATTCTTGTCTAGGTGGACAAGTTTGTCGCTATTGTTTTAATGAGTTTAACAATAAGGATAACTCGGTCCTTTTCATGTTTAGAAAGTTTGAAAAGGGATCAAAAGGAAACTCCAATAGTCCTTTTTTGTAGCATAATCCCTTAAGTCCAAAAAAGTATAAAATAATATGAAAGGGATGACTTTTTCATCTCTTTAGTGAGCCGAAAAAGACAAGTGCTCGATTTTTTTGTGGGATGATCGCTCAGGTCCAAAAAATTAAAATGTAGAGGAGGGCTGGCACTTCCCCTTACCTTAAAAAGCTGGAAAGGCCAGTAGCTCGGCAATATTTTCATATTTAACAAGTCTAAAAAGAGCTTAAAAGAGACTTGTTTTTTAGGAACAAGTGATGTATTCGGGTAGCAACTGGTTCCAGGTAAGTTTGGAACTTCTAAAAACATGGCAGTGTGAAGAGGGTGGCTAATAGAATCAATCATCGTAGCTATTCGTCAAAAGGGTAAACAATCAAGTGGAAGCGTATGGTCGACCAAAAGAATGGAAGTGATGGCAGGAATACAACTAAGGCTTTAAAAGGTTGATAGCAGTGCAATCATAGAGGTCATTCACTGAACGTGGGTTTATTTTTTAATGAGCTTGAACCTTCCGCTAACATGTGCTCAGTGGCGGGTTTATTTTTTAACAAGCTTGAACCTTGAGGAAACATTGCTCATACTAGTCATTTAAATATGTCTCTCATTGGTAGGTTCATTCTTTAGTGAGCTTGCACCATGCGAAACTTTACTCATTTCCTTTTTATGTAGGCTAGAAACGACCAAAGTACAGAGTTAACTACACTAAAATCTCAAGAACTATTGAGATTAGGTAGGATGATTTTGTCTTCTGTCTAGACACAACCCTTTCTTTGCTTCGTTTGCATTCCGTAGACAAAGGTGAATGGTGGTCAGACCAATCACCTAACCTAAGAAGTTGAAACTAAAATGCTAAAAAGCTAAAAAAAAGAAATTGGCCATTTTTCACTTGCATACAAAGGTTTGCATGCATCCAGGTATTGAGAAAAGGAGAGTCCCCAAGTCACCATATAGAAGTCCTTGTGGTTAGGTAGGATTTTTTCTCTTAGTGGTTAGACAAAAACACTTCCTTGGCTTTGTCCATCGAAATAGTCAAATGTGAATGGTGTGAGATTCCAATCACATAACCTATCGAAAAGCCTATCTTTTTAGCTAGGTTCGCATGACGAAGCAGGCCAAGGTGCATGCCCCCTAAGCTTCGTTACATTCACAAGACTACTCGTCGTAATTAGGTGGATGAAATGAAGGTTGAAGAGACATTCTTGATGCAAAGAGACCATTTAGGGATGATGTTTGACTCGTAGTTGTGTTTGAACTGAGAAATGAAAGTTGGTCGATAAGCTATACCATTTTGCCTTCATGCAAGGAAAACATCACTCGAAAGAGTGTGGAAACAATAGCTTCCATGCTATAAACATAGTCATGCCCAAGGAGTAGATTGTAATCTAATGGCCCTTGGACTACCATCACATTCAAGTGAATGATTTTTCTTTTCAAAGTTATCGGCAACTTCAGAAGGATCCCTAATGGTCGACTAGTTCCTTTGTTGAAGCCTGACAAATTTTGTGTCTCAGGTAGAAGCGATGGTGAACCAAGCGCTTTCCAAGAAGTTGAGGAAAGGATACTCACTCAAGCCCCTTCATCTATGATAGTTCCAGACACGATCATTTTGTAAACTTGTACTATGATTGGGAATGGTACATTAGAAGGAAGGCGGGGTCTTTCTAGTCGATTCCAATAAAACGAAACGACTAGCTTGCTCGGAGAGTGTACTAGATAAATGATTGGATGAACCCTTTCAACTGGGGGACTTTCCTCTTGTTGTAAAGGAACAGGTCAATTTCCCCCAAGTCCATCAGACTTTGTATTAACAAAAAGAATTTTAATGACATCATTTTCATTCTCTTTGGAAATAATATCATCTGAGGGTGGACCTTCTAAAGGAAAGACTGGGTGGACTGCCATCTCAACCTATTGAATTTGGTCCAGTATGGAATCAAAAGGTTTACCTTCATTGATAGGAATTTCGACCGAGGATTGAGTTACATCAGTTGGGTTTTCAACTAGTGATGGACTTAGTAAGAGTTTCTTGTATCCAGGTGGAAGTCGCTGTGGTGAAGGAGGAAAATTATTCAAGATTCTCTTGGCCTCATCTAGAAAAGGACAACAGGGAAGGTGATGGTCTCCTTCACATAATAAACATGGATTTTTCACCTTTATTTCCTGTCCAGGACTTTCATTTTCACTAGTTGATGGTGTGTTGTCAACCTTATCTCCAGAGGTTGATGACACCGGATGGTCCCAATGGGGAGACCATTCTCTCAAGATCTGTGGAATGCAAGGACAATCTCGATGAAAATGGTTTTCTTTCTAAATTAGACAAGGATATCTAGGAGATTTAATGTGTGGATTTTCACCAGATGATTCATTGTTGCCCCCTTGCTTAACTAACTTCTTGTTCTTCTCCTCCTTCCCTTCTTCTTCTTAGCTAGTTGGTTTTTAGTATCACTAGTTTCACCAAGTGAAGAGGAAGAGGGGGAGGGAGAAACAAGTGAAGTAGAAGGGAAAGTGACAACTTTAGTATCATTTGGTTCTTGATTCGATTGGTGAGGAATCATGGTATTTTAAATGACAGAGGTTGATAATAGCCATACTAGCAGGCCAATTGTGATTCCCGGAAGGGACAATGTAGCCATATATAGAGCATTGATATCTCCCCAAGAAGAGAAGGGACTAGGATTCCCCCCAAGAGCGGTTCCTTGATTGGTGGACTCCATTACCTCAACCTAAGATCAATTGAGGAATATGGATGTTATTCCAAATTAAATAAATTTTAATGTCGCTTTGACAGAACTTTGCTTTTTCATTTTTTAAGACTCTAGAAAAAGCTAAAGGTGACTCTAGTCGCCTTTGATTTTTAATGAGCTTGAAGTAACAAGTGCTCAGATGGACCTTTTTTTCAAGGAGTCAAAAAGGAATGAAAGTGACTACTTTGGAAATCTAGACAGAGGGATTACCAGACCAATTGCAAAACTGCAATATACACCTTGGTGGTAAATTAAAGAGAAATTACCAAGGACTTATGTACAACAATAAATCTTCCCAAATTATGTGCTCAGTGCATTGCAATCGATAGGGTGACATACACACTTCTTATGGATAAAGGATATCAACCTATTGTGGTCTCCCAATATATACGCGATGGCATGGGGAGCACAAGTCCGTACTATCACTTGTCGTATCAAAGAACAGCAATCACCCAACCTTTGATGAAAATGATAATTACCAGGTTTTACAACGCCAGGACACGTCTCTAGCCTAGACTTCTAGATGTGTTGTGTTAGGTTCCAAAGAGTTGTTAATTTCATTGAGATTTATTTTAAAGTCGATCTTGTTTATAAGTTTTCCTTTCAAGGTTCACAATGTGATGTAGATGTAAAATTTGAAATATTAAATCTAAAATGATAAACAGTTGTTTACTTTCTTTTAGAAATGAAAATCCTAGCTACTAAGGAAAGAAGATAAGGATTCTTTCAACAGAGAGCAAAGAGCACACACTAAATGCCCTTTTCCTAAATCATTTTCGGCATACAGTCTAAATGAAAATGCAAATGCATGTATTTGTTTTTCATTTCCTTAATGTGAGAATGCCAAAAAGGAAAACTAAGTACAAATCTACACTATTTTCTTTAAACTGACACTTTGACAATTTATTTTTCAAAATGAAAGGTATACTAAAATGACACTTTTTGATTTCGAATAGAAAATGTCTTTCGACACTTCAAATATTAACAATTCAAATCAAAGAAAATGGAAAAAGTACAATAGACTATCTAGAGGAGGAAGACATTGCAACACTCTTCTTTTTGATTCAAAATGACAGTTACGACACTTTTGAATAAAAAACGACAATTCTATGTAAGCTACTTTTAACCAAGGATTGTAAATGATGGACAAATACATAAAAATATTTACTAATCATCATGAATGGAGGCTAAAAAACGTAAAGGAAAGAGGCTTCAGCAATGAGATATTGATTATAAGCAACAAAACAACTGAATAGAGCTGAAAATAAGGAGGAAAAACCCAAATTTCAACGAAAAAAATAGAATCACTCAATCATCGCACCTGTCCTTCAGAGAAACAGGGATGCATCTCACTTTCTACACATGGGAGGTGTAATGCATACATGCTTCCAATTACAGATAGTTCGATGGGCTAGGAAGTGAAACTGAGTTGGATTTTTGCTCAAAATTTGTAGCTAAGTTCAGTGATTCAAGATGAGCTATGATGGACAATAAAAATAAAGTACAGGGGTATGATCTAAGGAGGTTACTGAGCTACCACAATGGCATTTAGAATGCTTGTAAGTCAGATGTTTAGTTCATAAACCAAACCAGAGATTGAATGAAGCAACATTCATCTACTTTGCAATCTCATATCAAGAGTAGTTCGAAGGCTATCTGGCTAACTTTAGGCTCCGTCTATAGTGTATAAAGCAAACAACAATTAGAAACAAACAAACTATTCGATCCCCAGTGGAGTCACCATTTTCTTTCCAGGAAAACTAGTGTCTTTTCGATCTGCTAGTCCCACTAAGATGGGTAGCTATCTTAGAAACAAACAATCATAGCACTTTGTGATTTCATTTATGTATGATATATAATAGAGAAGCAAAAAGGGCCAACCTGGATCTTCCACTTGACTCCTTTCTTGATTTCTCTCTCCCTTGATAAAGCTTGCAACTCCTCTCCTACTTGTCCTACTTTAGAGAATACTTGTAGAGACAAAACAAGAAAACACCATCAAAGCATCTCGATCTATAATATCATAAACAACGCAGAATCAAAAATACATTGACCATACAACTACATTCACAAATAACAAGATTCACAAATACACAATTATATGGAGAAAAATGAAAGAACATTATTAATAGTAGAAGATAGGATTACAACCCAGCTGTCTGATCTAGCATCATCCTCCTAGCATCAAAGCCCTCTTCACCTCATGAAAAGCAAGATCACCCAACAATATAATGCTTCTTCTCAAAGACAAACTAATAGTGCTTCTTTACAAGTTACAAAATTCCAGCCTCGAGATCTCTGAGATGAGGGATCCATTTATAGATGTTTGCAAAGGTGTGAGTCATCTCTGGGTTTTTTATTAGTGTCACTCCACTTGTATTTCTTAGTTCCACTTGGAGATTTCTTGGATCTCTTACTCATCCTTTGACGAATTTAGAGAGGCAAGTGTGATAAAGGAAGTTTTTGGAAGATTCCATGAGCATCCACTTAGCAAACTGCCTCAAACATTTGTCCATTCTCACTCATCGCACCCCACAGAAGGCCTCTTCAGTATGCATCACACCTAGCTAGTGTAGGAGTCAGTATGCACTGCATCTTGACCAAGGAGGAGTTAGTATGGTCTAGTTTTGGCTAGTTCTGAGTGGTTTTCCAGGTGGAACTTCTGGGAAATGGTTTTTCAGGTGGAACTTCTAGGAAATGATGTAATAAGTTGACCGTGATCCTTTAGGGTATGAACAAAACTTTTATGGGTTAAAGAGCCCTTGGTTTATCAACATTTATGATTGGGGTTGTAGTTCCCAAATATGTCTATAACATTATTATTGGTTTAATCAAAATATCAAGAGGAATGGTTTATTCAACATTTGAAAGGTTCTTTTCACAATCGATCTCATGAATGGAAACAAAATCCATAAAGGGTTTGATAAAATTAGGTAGGTACACATAACTGACGTTATCTTCAATGGTATCTGGGAAGGAGAAATGATGTTAATGTTCATTTCATGACATATTGTTTGACATCATGGTCTCCATGATGCTTCTGTCCATAGAGAATGTACAAAAGAAAGGATCAGAGGGTGTGCCATAATCTAGTGATCGTTCTACCCAATTGATTGAAGAAAAAGTATGGGCCAAACAAGCTGAGTAGATGGCTTTCTAATCTTGTTGAATGGGGCTAGGCAACATTCGGTCGCCAATTTTTTTTTATGTTAGTTTCATAAGGTACAACCAATTGATCTGATAGGATCATAGCTAATGATATCATGTTAATATTAGCAACCAAAACGGAGGATTTGGGAAGGAGAGGGGGAGGGAGAAAAAAGTTTCCCATAAGAAATGAATCATTTAATAAACCAAATCCAACATTCTAATAGGAATTTATGGATTCTACTACAAGAGGGACACTTCCAGTAACATTGGAACCAGAGGAGAAAAATGTGAGTATGTCTATGGCCACAATCCCACCTTTATGAGGAAAGTCTAAAGATGAAATGATGGAATCCATACCATAAACCCATGTACATAGCATTATAATATTATAACAAAAAGGTCTGTTAATAAATTCTACCTCAATGGAGATGGCTTTGTCCCCCTAGTACCACTTGGAGGGAATTCAAAATATCACAAGGTTTGTATGTCCTTCAATCAAAGAGTTTTAATGTGGTTGTTAATTGACTCAGTTGAGGTGAACCAATCACTTTCAAGTAAGACAAGGACATGATGTAGGTTGAGTCTCCCTCTTCCATAATAGAACGATGAATGTTAGTATCATGGAAAATGACATGAAGCATAAAATCTAGCTTAGCTAGAAGTTAAGGGGTATAGTTTCATGAGACAAAACCACTTGGATAGAATCTGACAGATCCACACATCTGATAGCTGATAACAAGGATTTCTTTTGGGTGGAATAGTTTTGCAACACCTCAAAAGTGGACATAGTGGAAGGATACTGAGCCAATTCTTCAACTACGTTGTAATTTTGAGCGGCTCTCGAACGAGGGTTGAAAGAAGACATATGGATAACACATTTGGGAGGATTTATAGTCAATTGCATAGGAACTAGAGGTGGAAGACGATCAAAAGAAGGTGGTTCCAAACTATTAGGCTCAAACTATTAGGCTCATCAGTAGCCTGACCGTTCGGTAAATTCGCATTACCATAATCCTTATTATGAGAGGCCACCATGACATCAAATTTCATCTTTCAGGAGGAAATAATCAAACTTGTGTTATAGGAAGAGGCATCTCAAGAAGCCATATCAATCTCCTAGTTGAGAAATGGGTCGATCAACATAGCACGAGAAGTGGATGATTTGAGAAACTGATTCACTTCAGTGTAGTGCAGACAATCACATGTAAAGTGATCCTTATTTCAAATCAAGAATGGTATCGAGGCTTTCATTTCTCATTGGAAGAGAATTCGTTTCTTATCATGTAGTGAGGAACACTTCTTCTTCTTACCTTTACCTTTCTTCTTACTTCCAAGTTCTTGTTGAGACTTGTGTTTATCAGATAAGATGGCATTCATCTCAAAAGAAGAAACCACAGGAGGATGGGATGGAGGATTTTGTGCAGGAACAGTAAGAGAAATACTATATGGTTTACTTGCTAGTTGCAAACTGGAAGAACCTATAATGCCATCGGCAACTTGATATTATTTACCAAGTTGAGGAGGAACAATATTTGAGGGTCCCAGAGCATTTGGTATCCTATCATAGAGAGTGCTCAATTGGGTATAAACCAAATATAAATATTGAGCACGAGCAGTAACCTTCTCTTCGGTCATGACTCCACCTTGGGCCACATCTTCTATTATGGGATCTAATAGAGATTCAAAAAACCTTTCCACTAACAATTGATCAGAAACATAAGTCTTAACCAACCAGCAACGATGCCTCCACTCATGAATGTAATCTAAAATGTGAGTAGAGTCAGATTGTTTGAAGTTAGTCAATAGTTTTGTTTGAGTTTTGTATCGACTATGAAACTAGAAATGTGTGAGTAAGGTAGTGCTTAAAGTACTAAAGTCATGTTACAACACTCTAGGTAACTCAATGTATCATTTAGCAATGGTACCCATAAGAGTTCATTAGAAAAGATGAAGTCTAATGGAAACATCATTAAGTGAGTTGGATTAACGCCATAGATGATACGTTATAGCATGAGTGGATGGGTCTTCTCTAGGATTCCCATTGAATTTTGGGATACCAAAAGGAAATTTAGTGGGAATAATCAACCACCATGGCGAATGAGCCATGAGCTCATTAGGAAGAAAGTTAAATACAGTAAATCAAGCTTAGCCATAAAAGGAAACCATCAATTCAAGTCCAAAGACAGATGACCTGGATATGAATGGATAGCTAGGGCAACATGAAATTGCATTACTAGGTATGGAGAGTTATGAGAATAAGGAGTCTTGTTACAAAAATATGGAGGGTTCTGATAAACAACACACAGCGGATATTTTTCCCTACACCTAGGATGGTGATAAAGTTGCTGGAATACTTGGGTTTGGATTTTCTCACCATGAAAAGGAACTTGATGTTATCCATATTGTTGCCCGATAGGGGTTTGGATTCCCCCCTCGTAAGGGTTTGATTTAGGTTCTGCCAAATTTTGAATAATTTGACCTACTGAAACTAGATGAGTACCTTGCACAAGAGATTGAGAAGGTGAGGGACCTTGTACAGGTTGACTAATTGGGATCTAGAGGGAAAGAGACACCATTGTAATAGGTTTTAAAGGTTGGCACACATGTATTTGAGCTTGTTGACATGTTGAGGGATGTGTATGAATTTGTTATGAAGATGATACAGTTTGAGGATTCAACAATTGATACCAATACAAACCAGGTTGAACGGGTAAAGTAGGTTTCCAAACACTAGAAGTCATTCTAGGATAAGGAGGACTATAACTAGGTGGATTACCATATTGAGGTATACTAGCAACATGTGTCCCCCTAACATGGGAGGACGGGATGATGGAGGAAACTGCAATCTAGATGGAGGATACCCAACATAAGGAGGGTTGTGCTGTTGAGGGTAGTTTTTCCCATTAATATAAGGTCCAAATTACTTCCCTATTGTAGGTGTCGATGGAGGAAGAGGAACATACTATGTGGCATTCATAACCGAATTACAAGATATTATTACCGAATTAGATGAAATGGGAGAGGTCCAAGGATTGGAAGCCACACTAGAAAAGGTACCAGTTAGTGGCTGATAACTAGGCAAGATGGAGGGGCCACCATATAAATGAGCTTCTGGTGATGTTGCAAACATGGATGAGGAAGGGAAACTTCATGTGTCAACCATAGTGCTTGACATAGGATGTGGGTTTGAATTAGTTCCTGTCATGGTTAACAATCCCAACGAAGATTCCTATGAGAGGTCCGCAAGTAGGTCGAAAGAATCAGTAAGGGATACCTTTTATGAGGTTTACGAGATGGAAGAGTATTGGTTTGATAAAAATAAAATCTTTCCAAGTGAATGAGAGTAGAAGGACAAGGTTATTATTAAGGGATGTCTTTAATACATAGATTTTTGTGTGGAAGAGTTTCATCATCAGGCCCGAGATATATTGGCTCTCAAAAAAAAATAAAGAGACGAGGAATGACCCAATGACTTAGTTAAATATGTTTGAGGCTCCTCAAGTTCAATAACTAATTGGTCTACTACAGAGACGAAGACTTCAGAAGTTCAAGGATTTAAAAAAAGAACAAGATACAGGACGATTAACCTCATGAAACAAAGTTTCTATCTCAGGGAGATCATACTTAATGGCCTTAGGTAACAAAGTTGCAAGGAATTTTGTTTCAAATGTGTCATTGTGACGAACGGGAATAGATGTAATCTCAGGTTTGGAACTAAAATGGGCAAATAATTGTGGCTAATCAATATCGGGAGGGAGGTCAGAAGTAGTTCTCGAGGTTCTTGATTCGTTATTTTTCATTTTCCTATGTCTAGGATGATGGTTAGGAGTAGCCTCTAGAGGAAGTGGAGGATTATTTTTCATTCTACATAAACGATGGGGAGGGGGATTGGGTTCTTCCATGTTGGATAATATATTTTATTAACACAAAAATAAATAAATCAAAAATAGATTAATCTATTCATAAAGGATTACCATCAAACTATGAACTACAATATATACCTCGGCAACCCAAGCAATTAACATATGATATCCAATCTCCCTAAATGTTGTGTTCATTGTATCATGGTATACAAGGAGACAGACTTGGTTAACTATGGATGGATAACAACCTATTGGGGACTCCCAAAATATACATGACAGTAGGTGGGAGTGTTGTCTAATGTGTAATTGTTCGATGAGAGTGTTCCCACATACCTTACATGCATGGAGGGTCACCGATATACCTGAAGGTACATGGAATATGATCCTATACACTCACATATGTGGAAGGGTATTTAACCCCTGAGATGCAACACTAGAAAGCAATGAAAACTCCTATGTTTAATGATGTTGGAACACATCTCTAGACTAGAGCTCTAAATGTTTGCATTATTGTTAGAAGTGCTCCTTAGGTTGATTCAATAAATTTTATTGTTTCTCTTTGGTTATGTTTCAGCTTTGGGGCTCCCTGCGAATGTCACCTGAATATCCTAAAATGAAAATGTAGCATAAGAGAATAAAAATCCTTTCTCTTTCAATTAAATCTATATAAGCAAGGGAAGGAACAATCAAGATGTAGCACAACCTATAGCAAACAAGATGCAAGATGTAGTTTCCATTCTGATGCAATTTTTCCTATGCTAATGCACATGTAAAACCCTAGATGCTAATGCTAAATTTTCCTTTTCACCAAACTTAATTTTAAAAATGAAGAAAAATAAGATACAAATGTTCAATTACTGGTTCATTTATTCTTTTCATAATAAGGACTAGAACAACAATTCATCCAAGCAACCAACATTCAAATGAAATCAGTTTGGAAGTGACCAAATGATAAGAACAAAGAAAAATTAAAACCAATTCTAAACAAATGCAAACAACATAGATGAAAACCAAATGGAGGCTTTAGAGAGACCAAAAGACATTGAATACTTAGGGAAGTTCAGATTGAAGTAGGCTGAGAAAAGATACGTTCAAGAACCAAGGATTTTGTTTTTCAAAAATAGGGGCCAACACTGGTGCAAAAGAGGCACCAGTGCACATTGGTGATGAGTGGCCCAGGGTGTGGTGAAATGTAATATGAAAGGCATAGGGGGTGCTTTATGCCTAGGAAAGAGGATTCCATCACAAAAATTGTAAAAATGGCTTAATGAAATCACTTCCTAGGTTTTTTCTTTGTTGGATGATACAACAAAGGTTTGCCAAGGAGGTAATGAAAAACAAGAGATAATAAAAACACCAAGGGAATACTCTTCTCCCTGTTATGGTCACCAATTTTTATACATGATTTACGATTGCGAACAAAAATATCTCCCCTAGGTTGATGGATAACCTAGAACAACAGAGTGACAAGGAACAGAATTCTTTTCCTTCACGTAAATATATGGTGAGAAGAGTCCTACCTGGAATCCTTCAGACACTTCACTCCTTCTTTAGCTTAGAAGCTCTAATTCTAGCTCTGAATACCAAAATTAGAACCTACATAGTCAGATAACAAAAACCAAGAAATTAGGAAGTCTATCCAATATCACCTAAGTTACTCATTCAATAGATCAGCATGGTATTGAAATAAGTGAAATAACAACATCACATATAGGGAAAAATGAATTTTGTGCATTAATATAATTGGAACGAGATTACAACCATAAGTAGGAATTGATCTTATAGAAGAGCTCCTCCAATTTGTTGACTTGTCCCTTCCTTGTCACAATATGCATCTCCAATCACCCTAAATTCATGAGATGATGATTACTCAATACAGTAGCATAAGGGTAGAATCACTCTCCAAAAGCCAACCAACAACATCATAGAAGGTTGGGAATATATAGAGAAGTAAGGTAAGTTTGAAGTTCTTATCCAATTATCAATCTAGGGTAAGAGATCTACCTTTGATGGAGGGATAAGATCGAAGGATAAGTCATGAAACATTCAATGTAGGGATGGATAGGAACTTAATGTTCCATCCAAGGTAAGTACTTGTAACAACTTCTCGAAACTCATAGAATGGGAAGCTTTCAAAATCCTGATCATTCTCCTAGATTTGTAGAACCAACATAGGTGCAAAGAGGAGCAACCTGCTGGTGACCATCATAGCCATAATGGAGCAAACTTCTGGTGAACGCATCCCAGTAGGCTTACAGGGAGCGTTGGTGCTCAAACTGGCTCAGATGAAGCATTGTAGGGCTGAAATTCTAGGAAATGAAAGGTACGTGCTTAGGGATTTATGCAAGATGGTGATAAGCGGTTATAGGATTTTGATTGATCCCATTTATATGCTTACTGGTCAGATGTGACAAAATGGCTTATAACTATATATAAAATTAAAAGTTCCTATAACACATCTCGTGCATGGATTAGCACTATTAGATTATGTTTTTTTTTTTTTGAAGAAATAGTTATATCATATTCATTTAGCTAGAGAATGGGGAAAAAACCTTTCATATAGAGATAACTCTTCTTTTTCCAAAGACCAATAGTACACACAAATCATTCTAATTCTACTTAGTGTTTTTCATGAAAGGATTCTTACATTGTTTATCTTATATACTCACCAAAAAACTTGTTAGAATTTAGGAAAAAACCATAACATCAAACTAATATATATTTCCTAGATAACATTACATTTTCCACTTTTTATCCAACGTCTTGCTTGTTCTCCACCATTTCACCCTTTTCTTCACAAAATTTCCCATAATATGATACTGGAGGTCATCAATTTGTATTCCTTCACTAGTGTTTGCAGGGGGATCACTAAGTCCATATACTTATTTCAAAACAATGACCATCACCAACTTCACTTTAATTTCAATGTCATCCACCTTAAGATTGAGAGTGTCAACTTTCTTCATAAGCATCACGACCGTGATTTTGAGGCATTCAATTTCCTTCAAAAAATCCTACATTTATTGATTAAGAAGTGAGAAACGTCAATGGGCATCTACGGTGAATTGCTCCCAAATTTTCATAATTGAACCTAAAACTCCCCCCAATGCTTTTGACAAATGAAACAAACTACCATTATTGCTGCTCTCTGTGCTTTAGGAGGCCATTCTACCAATCATTGAGATTTTCACATAGAATATTGCATATTTTATGAGATGAGAGCTTGGTTTATAGTGCTTAATTCGTTCGCAAGTTGCATCTTCAAACATGACTTTCAATTTAATATCCTTAGAAAATGCCTGCATTGATAAACTACCATTCTCTTAAACATCACCCCCTGCTCCCCTTTCTCTTGTGCAAAAATGAATTAATGTTGAAGGTACACCAACTTGCAATTCCAATGGCCTTAGTTTAATAGGGACAAAACTTAATCTCCAACTATCCTCCCACAAGTGTATTATCACAAATCTAAGATTTATTACATTAATTAGGATTTTGGTGCCTTGGAAAATCCACCTACTCATATTCTTAAATGCATCTTGATCCAGGTGGATATTGGTGGCCACCTACCAAGTCCATCTGGACCCCCATCATTGTTTCTCTCAGCATTTTCAGTTTCCTTA